>VSMD01074523.1:0-40953 GCA_008750895.1 Mirza zaza | reverse complement strand
GCAATGAGGTCCTCCAGCAGGCTGTCTGACACCTCACTGGAATACCAGGCAAGACCAGCTGTGGACAGGGACATTTCCTCCCCATGCCGTCTGCCCCTCCACCCATCCCCAGAACTGGAACCAGGGGCCCAGCTTGGCAGAGTGGGCCCCGCCTAGAGAACAGCCCTGACCCCATCTTGCCCGGATACAGGTGGGGGGTATGTGCGCATCATGACAGCCCCCGACATTCGATGGCAATAGCAGCTCTCCCGCTACTCATCCCCCACCCCCATGCCCCATCCCGCTTGTTCCCTGAGACAGCACAGCATGGTGGCTAAGAGCAAGGACCTCTAAGCCTGTGTTAGAATCTCAGCTCCACCACCTGCAAGCTGTGTGACCTTGGTGTCCTCATCTCTGACATGGGGCTAATAATGTCTACTAGGGCAGCTGTGGGGATGAGGGAGAAGTGTGAGGTGCTGAGATCAGCACCTAGTCCACAGCAGGTGCTGTGTGACACAGCCCTTCCCCTCCCTGACGTCGCTCACGTTCTCTGTGCATTGCCTGATTCTACCTCCCGGTACAGGGAGACAGGCACAAAATGTAAGTGCTTAATAAATACTTTTTGAGTGAAAGAATGCATGCCTGGAGTCTCTTTGTCCAAGCAGCTGAGATCAGTGTCAATGTCCCCAGTAAGTGAGCTGAGTGGCCGTCCCCTGAGCCTGGTGCGGGGAGACCTGTCCAGTGGGGCCAGCACCCTTTTCTGCTCCTCTCAAAGGGTCCGGGGCTCTGTGAGCAGACTTCACCTGGCCCCAGGAAGGTGGGGTCTCCAGGACCAGCTCCTCCTCGCTGGCCTCTGCCCGGACAGCCACCCTCCCACCCGTGTTTGTGACCATGGTCGGGGGAGGCAACACAGGCTTCTCACCACACACGTGGGTTGAGGAGGGGCTGGAATGAGGAAGAAAGGGGACACTCGTGTGTCCACACCCACTGTGCTGCCACCACACACACCTGAGTGTTCTCCCAGGGACCCCAAGTCAGGAACCAGGCTCCCTGTTTACAGAGGAAAAGCCTGGAGAAGTGAAGTAACTCATGCTCAGTTGCTGAGTCGTTGCTAACTGACAGAGCCAGGAGCTGGCTGGGTCTGGATCCAGGACCTGTGCTCGCCTCGTGCTAGCCCACGTGGCCTCCTCTGGGACCACATCTCATCAGATCAGAGCCACTCTCCCTGTACCGGGACAGAGACCCGAACACCCCTCAGCCGGACATTCAACAAAGCACTTCGCACTCACAGCGTGCGCATACCTACGTGTGCGCGTGCGCGCACCTACGTGTGCGCATACGCGCTGGGGGCACAGGGCCTGCCCAGAGGCCGCACACACCGATAACCTCCCGCCCCCTCTGCAAACACGTGGGTGCTCTTCCCCACGCAGAGCACGCCCGGAGGGAAGCACGGCCACCGCGCCTCCTGAGAACAGAGCCCAGGCCACGCAAGTGCTATGCAGAGCCCTGAGGACCCCCACGCTTAGGATTTCCCTGGCGGCTCTCCCAGGCCCCTACTTGATTCCTGGCGCGTCCAGCAGGTTCGTCAGGCCTGTCCAGTTGATCTGCAGGTGCTGCAGGGCAGAGGGAGGCTGTTAGGCTGGCGAGGGCTGGGGGCCCACGGCTGACACCTCTGTGAAGTGCCTCGCACCTGCCGGAATGGAGAACCCAGCCTGCGGGGAGGCGCCCTCTGCAGGGGTATCCGGCAGGCGAGAGGACCCCCCGCCCTGCTCAGGCCTCTAGGGGTATCCAGGCCGAAGCCTTAGCACAGGATGGGGCAGGGGCCGCCGGGCCTGCTGCTTCCCTGCCAGGACCACCCCAGGCTGGCCTGGACTTCGAGAGCTCTGGTTTGTGTCTCAGCTCCCTTCAGGCCACCTGTGTGCCCTCTGAGCTGAGCCGCCTCATCGCTGGAGGGCAGAGTCTAGTCCTCAGGCTGCCTTAAGGATCAAATGAGATAAGGCGTGAGTGCCTGGGTCTAGGTGGGCTCGGACAGCTGGGTTTGTGAGCTCAAACCCCATGTCTGGGGTCCAGCGGACAAATGCTCACTCAGGGAGCAGCAGGCCGGCCTCTAGTCCCCGGGACTCACCGGCTTCTGAAGGAAGAACACAGTCACGGCTCCCACGAAGGGCTTGTCCACCAGGAGGGGCTCCAGGATGATCCGCAAGGTGCCCTGCAACTGGATGGGCACACAGGCTCATGAAGAGCCCACGCCTCCCTTCTTCCCACGCCTGCAGAGCTTGGCTGAGGCCGTTTGCTGCCTCATTTCATGGCCATGCTATCCCCAAACGTCAAGACCACCTGCCACGGGCCACCTGCTGTCACGAAGGGTATAGGGGCTTGGACACAGCTGCACCCCCTTTGCCGGCCCCCAGGGGCCACAAGTTGGCCCCCACTGCCATCCACTGGTATGCCAGCCGGAGGGGCCTGCAGCCTTTGCCCAGTTTCAGGCCAGCGCAGCCAACAGGGAGCCAGGAGTGATTTCTGGCCCCAACTCAGCTCCTCTACTCCTGGCATGAGTTATTTCCACCTTCTGGGTCCACCTCGGTTTCTAAGCGATGACTGTCCATCACCCCACAAGCACCACCTCTGCTTGTGCAGGCAGCCAAAACCTCTGGGGGGCGCTGCGATCAGAGGCAGGTTGGTGGGGCCCTGAGGAGCAGCAGCAGGTTGGTAAAGCCCAGCTGCCACTTCCTGGCCATGTGACCTCAGGACGACAGTTCTCCTCCTCACCAGCCTCTGCATCTGGTGTCATCACTGCCTTCTGCGGCCTGCTCTGGCATCAGCCCGCTTCCCCCTTCTCTGGCCCCCACCCCAAGGGCTGGAACTGAGGCAGCCGAGCCGGGCCCCACCCACCTGGATCCCGTTCACACCAGCCTGTATCTTCTGCAGCTCCACGCTGATCTCACAGTCCCCAATGTAGCTGAAACAGGGAGGGACAAGAAAGGTAGGGAGGAGGAGGGGCAGGTCTGCTGCTCAGAGAGATCAAGAAACTTGCCCAGCATCACACAGCCTGAGCTTGGGCAGCCAGTCGCCAAGCCTGAACTCTGTGTCGCTCAGTACGTGGCCTCCCTAAGAGCCTCAGCCTTTCTCAGCTTTGCCCAGACCCTGGGAGGCAGCCCCCCAGACCCCTGCACCCAGGTATCCCAGGCACATCCCCCCCTCTGACCATGCGGGCACTGGCTCTGACACCACCTTGGCCCATAGTACCCCAAAGATGAAAAGGAGGGGCTCTCGGTAAATACATCGCCCAGCTCTCCACACTGCTGCCCCCTGCCCCGTCTCTGCCCAGGTCTCTCCCATGAGGACACAGAAGTGGCCCCTGCTGTGTACGTTCAGCCACTGTCCCAGGTGTGCTGGGGGTGGAGGTGGGCAAAGGTAACAAGGCCTCAGGACAGGAGCCTGAGTCCAGGTGATGGCTCTTGCCAGGTGATGGGCACGGGGAGCCCAGGATGGGTGCCCTTGAGGGTGAAGATCAGGAGATCCTGTCAAGGGACTGAAGGAGACTAAGCGGGGAGATAGCGGCTGTCAAACATCTGCAGGGCACGGGCACAGGAGCCCAGCGTCACAAGTAACAAAGATGCTGAAAGCCCCTTGAGAGGACGGAGGAGATGGGAACCCTAGGAGCTGCCTGGGTGCTGAGTGGGCCAGATGACCTCAGCGTGCCCCAGCTATTCATGCAGGGATCTTATGGCAGAGCCCCAGGGGCCAGGAGCACTGGATAGCCCATCACCATCCAAACACACTTGAGACTGGCCCCCAAATGCCAATGGGTGGTCCCAGAACCGTCTCCTGTCTTCCCAATGTGCTCTCAGTGCCAGCCTCTGGGCTAAGGACAGGAAATATGAAACACTGGAAAGGAATGGCAACACCCTGGAACTTCAGGAGTTGATCCTCTGCCTTTTAAAGCACGATTCAAATCTTGCCACCTCCAGGAAGACTTCCTGGATTGAATCTCCCTTCTTCCTGACTCAAGCCCATTATGAACCTCATTCAAAAGACGTACCCTTGCCCAATTCCCTGAATTAGTCACTGATGTGTCTTTGCAGCCTCTAGTTTTCCTGAGGAGCCACAAAGCCCAGTTCTCCAGCTGGCCTCTCACGGCCTGCACTTGGAGCTCCCCGGGCCTCACCACAAGACCCTAGATCTTCTTGTCACACCTGCTCCCTCTAGCAACCTCCTCTCTGAGACAGTTGGTCTGCCCCTCCAGATGGCCTGGCCATGGCTTCCCAGAAAGCTCTGGTACCCAGTCTGTGCCATGGGATGGGAGAAGCCAGGCCTGGGCCAAGGGGTCAGAGGTGGCTCCCCTAGAACCAGTAACCCCTCCGTTTCATCCTCCTGACACTCCTCTCCCTCCTCAAGCCCCGGGGGGGGGGTCCAGTGAGGGGTTTCACACCCCAAATGAGAGTGTATCTGTGCCTCTCCATCTTCAAACTGGCTGTCCCCACAGTGTCCCCTGCAGCCCCCGCAGCACACACCCGGCCCCACAGGCAGCAGGGCTCACCATATCTGCAGGTCCAGGACCACCTGTCTTCGGTTGCTCTTGTTGGTGTGTGCCTTGACTCCGTTGACCCTGGGGCACTGGAGAGATGCCAGGAGGGTTGGGTCAGAGGGTTCCCACAGCAGGGCACGGCTGCCAGGCCTCTCGTAGCCCTGGGCCTTGCCAACACAACACGCGTGACCACCGCACTCCCGGGATGAGGCACACACACAGAAATCCACCCCCGCCCCCACCCCCTGAGACTTCTCTTCCGGGAATGTGTCCCCCTCTCTCTCTGTCCTGCCACGGATGTTTGCTGAGCGCCCACTGTGCCGGGCGCTGGACAGGGGAGGCGGCCGAGGCAAGGCGGCAAGCCTGTCCTTGTGGGCTCACAGCCCAGCACAGGAGGCGAATGGAGGCCCCAATGGGGAGCAGCCCGTGCTGCCACATGGGCTCTGGGGACTGCAGGAACACCTCCCAACCCGGCCTGCGGCGGGGGGACGTCAGTGGAGGCTCCCTGGAGGAAGAGGCGTCTAAACCAAGTCTGCAGGTGAGTAGGAGCCGCACCATCAGGGCGAGGGAAGGGGCCGGGGTCCCTGCTGAGGGCTCCGACCCTCGGAACCGAAGTGCCCCACTCCAGAGCCACCCCAGGTCGCTTCTCTTCTGTTACCAGCTTCCACCTCAGCCCAGACTCCTCTCCTCCTGTCAGGTGGCATTGGAGTGGGGTCTGGTTATTAATTACCAAGAAAAAACAACAGATTTCATTTGAATTCGAGTTAATGATATTTATGCTGAAGTAGTTAGGGATGAAGTTCATTGGTGTCTGTTATTTAATTTGAAATGCGTTTTTAAAAAGGAATAGAGAGGTAGACGCAAGGATGTGCAATGAAGCAAAAAGTTAGCACTTATACAGCCCAGATGGTAGGTATATGATGTTCACTGAATAATTCTTCCAACTCTTTTGTATGTTTGGAATTTTTCATCATAGAATGAATGCTGGAGGAAAAATTCAATAATCCCATTAGAGGAAAGATTCCATCATCTTCTGATTCGCTCCATAGAAAGTGGTACGTACAAACGCACTGTCACGTGAAAAGGTTCTCAGAGGACAGAGCCCAAAATGCAGGGGGGAAAGTACTGTAGGGACACATTGAGCTGTTAATTTAAAATATCAGGTAGTTTTTCCAGAGTTTGTGGTATGCGTGATATGTCAGCTTTTTAAAATGTATAGCTTGCCATGATTTTCTCTTTCTCATATTTACTTAATATTCATTTTGTGTCCTAATTTCGCATTTTTAATTTTATATTCTTTTTAAAGAGAGGATCCCCAGGCCGGGCGCAGTGGCTCCTAGCACTCTGGGAGGCCGAGGCGGGCGGATTGCTCGAGGTCAGAAGTTCGAAACCAGCCTGAGCAAGAGCGAGACCCCGTCTCTACTAAAAATAGAAAGAAATTAATTGGCCAACTAAAAATATATAGAGAAAAAATTAGCCAGGCATGGTGGCACATGCCTGTAGTCCCAGCTCCCTGGGAGGCTGAGGCAGCAGGATTGCTTGAGCCCAGGAGTTTGAGGTTGCTGTGAGCTAGGCTGACGCCACGGCACTCACTCTAGCCTGGGCAACAAAGCAAGACTCTGTCTCAAAAAAAAAAAAAAAAAGAAAAAGAAAAAAAAAGAGAGAGAGAGAGAGAGGATCCCCAGGATTGTAGAAGCTTCAGGCCTCACAGCCTGGCTCCACCCTGGCCTCGATGGAAGCCCCGGTTGGAGGATGGGGCGCTGTGACAAACCTCCCCCAGCCAGGGCCTGCTCCTGGCGTGGGGGTGGTTTGCCCGGCAGCTAGGAAAGGCCAGCCAGCCTCAAGACCCCCATGTGCAGAGATGGGTCCTGGGGAAGGCTCCCTGCCCAGAGGTCACCAGCACAGAGAGGAGAGTAACACCATTCTGGCACCAGCTCTGTGCCAGGCACAGTGGCCCTGGCCCAGGGCCACAGTCAGGCAAGGGGTGCCAGGCCAGAACTTGGCTTTCACTGGCCCTCTCAGCACAGCAGCCCTGAGGCCAGGCCTGCTGTTCACGCCTCACAGCCACCGCTAGAAGCCGTCCTTTCCTTTTTTTTTTTGAGACAGAGTCTCACTTTGTTGCCCAGGCTAGAGTGAGTGCCGTGGCATCAGCCTAGCTCACAGCAACCTCAAACTCCTGGGCTCAAGCGGTCCTCCTGCCTCAGCCTCCCGAGTAGCTGGGACTACAGGCATGTGCCACCATGCCCGGCTCATTTTTTCTCTATATATTAGTTGGCCAATTTCTTTCTTTCTATTTATAGCAGAGACGGGGTCTCGCTCTTGCTCAGGCTGGTTTCAAACTCCTGACCTCAAGCAATCCGCCGCCTTGGCCTCCCAGAGTGCTAGGATTGGTCCTTTCCTTTTATACAAGAAGAAACTGGAGCTCAGTGAAGTCAAGTCACTGGCCCAAGGTCCCCACAGCACCGAGTGGAGCTGGGCACAGACACGGGAATTGCAGGGAACAGGTGTGAAGGAGGCAGTATGGAGAGTGCACTGAGTCCTGGCCAAGCCCAGGAGGGTCACATGAGGAGGTCCCTGTGACCCCCGAATGGACAGGAGGGGAAATGTGGGGAAAGGGAGCGCAGAGGGGAGGTGAGGGGAGCCAGGAAGTGGAGGGCTGTGAATGCCAGGATCGGGAGTTAGGTCCTTCTCCAGCAAGGCGGGGACATCTCTCAGCCTGCAGTCTCCCCCTCCACGTTCTCCTGACACAGCAAAACTCATTTCTTGGGATCACCTGCCAGCAGCGCCATATCCCAAAGACCAAAGACACCACAGCCAGAGCAGCAGCCTGGTGGAGCAGGCTCTGCTAGAAACACAGCAGTCCACAGGCTTCCTGGCTCCCGGCCCACTAAACTCTACAAAGGCCAAGTCAGACACCACCTCCTCCTAGAAGTCGTCCCCAGCCACCACAGCCCCTCCACCCCTCCACTTTTTTTTTTATTAAATAAATTTATTATATTTCTTTTCTTTTTCTTTTTTCTTTCAGGGCCAAGCTCTAATGGACCAAATACCCCTCCACTTTTGAACTTACGCATTCCTCTCCACCATGTGTACACACACTGCCGTGTTGTCACCTACCAGTTTATGTGCCACCTCCCACAGGCAGGGGGCGGCCGCACCCTACTCCCTCCGTGGCGCCTAGTGCACAGCACGTGCTCAGCAAGTCACAGGTGATGAAACAAGGAATGAACACACAAAGCAACACATGCTGGAACAAGCCTGTCCTGGCAGTTTGAGTGCCATAAACCAGAAATCCCAGGGCTCAAGCATGCCTAGCCCACCCCTTATTAGGGGCCAGCCAGGCAGGGCTGGCAGGCAGCTCTCAGCAGCTCTTTCCAGAACAGACTAGATGCCACCACCTCTGATTTACTGGGTGATGGATGTCACAGCAGCTTTCTGCCTGGGAGACGCATTTTGGATGATCAAATTAAGACTCACATCAATGGGACGCATTGGAACAGGAAGAGTGGGGCACACAGGGGGAAACAGGAAGCTTAGAACAGGGACCCTGATGGTAGGTATAATAAACACAAACTTCTTTGCCGTGGACCATTTTATCCTGCGACACCTACTGATCTTCACAGAGCTATCATGGACTTGGAATACTGATTGCCAGAACCAACCAATTAGTAGGGAATTACAAACCACTTTGTGGCACTATCTCAGCTGATCCCTGAGGTTAGCGACTATGATTTGTTCATCTTTGTATCTGTCTGGCCACCACTGTGGCATGTTTCCAAAATTTTGCTTAAGAAAAGTGGAACTATTTCCCACCTCTCTTTTCTGTTCCCTCTGTGCCAGGGAGAGACGGTGGTGCTGGGACAAGGGGCCCAATGGCATCTTTGCAGTCAGGTGACTGACTGGGGTGCGGGATGGTGGGGGCAGAGGGTACAGAGATGGCACAGTGAGTCCAGGCTGACCTCCCTGGGACAGCACCCACCTTCTGTCCAAAGTAGAGCTTGGTGAAGGTGAAGGTCCTCAGGTGGACACTCTTCTCCCGGATCTTGGGCTCAAGTTTCTCTCGGAACTTATTTTCCATGATAATGCTTAGATAGGGCCAGATCTGCGAGATGACCTATGACAACAGGAAGAGACCTTTGGTGGTCAGGTCTGTGATCCCTGGCAGACCCACAGCTGTGCAGAACATGGCCCTGATGCTCTGTAGCCTGGTCCCAGGGGTGGGGCCCCTGCGCCGCAGCACCCTTCTGCCTGCCTGCCCACCCCTCACCTATCCATCAAACACCTGATAACTACAGCAGTGGTTCCCACTCTCACGCAGGTGGCAGGACCCCAAGATTTGGTGCCATTTTGTAGAGCACCATGAAATATTCATTCACGAAATTTCAAATTATGAAGCCCTTTAATTCTGAGCTCAGACATAATCTCATTCTACGTTATAGTTTAAATGAAAAGTAGCCAGATGCTAGAAGTTTAGGACCAAAATTACAGGAGACAAAGTTAAACTGTTTCCTGTGGATTTAGTTTTCTAACAATCAGAAAAGGCAGCCTTTGGCTGACTTCTGCAGCAGCAGGACTCATTGCTCTGGTCTGGGAACCTGGCTGGGGACCTGGGGAGCAGAAGGTGGCAGAGATGATGCGTGACGGCAGTGATCAGAGAGGGGTAAGGACAGCTAGCAGGTACATTTGCCCTGTTTGGGGCAGAGGCGTCTCCCTCTTCTTTCCTGTGGACTTGGGCTGCAGTTTAAAGAGGAGCCTGCTTCCTCCATGCACCCATTCCAAACCCACAATGGGAGGAGCCTGAACATGGAGATTTAAGGGCTCACTGTTATCATGTCTCTCAGGGGTCAATTCCAACCCCAGGCTCTGCTTTCTAGGGGCCGGTCCCATCTTCCTGTCTCACTGGTTTGTCATTCACTGAGCGCTGCTTGATGCACTTGGCAATGACATTTCTGGTAATGCGAAAATACCAACCTTAGATCAATAACCCTCAGGAAGTCCTTTCTTACACCTAACTCATTCCTGGTATGGGCTAAGCCTCCTCCCAAAACAGAGGCAAGGTTTGTATTAAAAAAAAGTCCCACGCAGGGAGAGTTGAGGTGGGGGCTGCAATGGAGCCTTCGCATTCAGGGAAAGGTCTGGCAGATCAGGTAGGGGCGGTACTCTGGTTCCTCATCTGTAAAGCTGGGATTCCTGGGGGGGTCTTGACAGGGAGCCATCCAACAGGGGCCCTCCCCTTCAGGGCATCGGGCAGCATAGCCCACGGGGAGTTCCCCTGGTGAGCTAACAGCCACCACAACAATGACATCGGTGGATCTAAGCCAGGGCGGGAACCATAAGCATTCCCATTTTACGGATAAGGAAACCAATTCAGAGACATTAGGCAATCTGCCCAAGGTCACGCAGCCAGTGGTGCCAGATCCAGGCTGGGAACCAGGCGGGCGGAACCCAGAAGCTGTTGTATAATCAGTGCCTTCCTCTCCCTAGGAAAGTGCAGATCTTCGCCTGGTGGGTGAGTGGAGGAGTGTACTTTTTTCTATACTTCTCTGTGTTTTCTAACTTTTCTGCTGTGGCCATGTATTAATTTAAGATGTATTAATTTAAAATAAAATTTTTAAAGAGAAGAAAGCCATTCTGACGAATGAAGAAGGAGCAGAAGCTGCCTCCCCAGCGGTAGATGAGCCATCCCTGCGCCTCCCGGACCCGGGGCCTTTGACCACACGCCTGTAGCCACCATCAGTGCTGCTGCCTGACAGCTGCTGGGCCTGCGGGCTGGAGGCGCCAGGACGACAGGCCCGGAGTGCATCCAGCCCCACCGGTGACCTTACCTTGTTGGCCCACTCGACCCGCTCCACATCGGGGAAGTGGATCTAGGAAACAGAAGCCCGGAGGGGAAGTTAGACTCAAATCCCCATGCCCTTGGGAACCAAGCAAGCGAGCCTGGCCTTGCGGGCTCCCATTCCAGCCCTGCTCCCAGCCTCCTCGTTGGTCACAAGCACGCCCTCAGCACCTGCTCAGAGCCAGGAGTGCACTGTCGGGTTGGGTAGGCGCAAATAAACAGACCGCGCCAACGAGCCAGCACGGATTGGCGATGGAAGCCAGTTCCTAGGCGTCCCTGGGCCTGTGATCATGGTCACGTAGCTTCGCCCCTCCACTCCACCCCCAGTCCTACATGCCAGGGGAGGTAGGAGGCAGGAGGAAAGAGGGGGTGGAACCCGCTTGTTTGCATATGCAAATAAACCCCACCCCTGTCCCGCCCCTCCCTGCAGAAGCACGGGCCCCCCCTATCCTGGACAACCCCACCTAGGGTAACACTGGAGTTTGCTCCTTGCAAATTCCATCCCCCTTATTCGTTTAAATGATACAAGCAATACAGCCTGTGTAGAAAAGTTAGAAAAACACAAAAATCAGCTAAGTAAAAAGAGAAAATATTTTATTATTAGAGAATGCCACCACCCATGATAAATATCTACCAGGCTGATGTTTGCACTGACAACTAGGGGTGGAGTACTGTGGGGTGCCCCCCACCTCTGCCCACCTAGGCTGCCAGGAGGTGGTCCTAAGCCTCCCCCTTCCCCAGCAGTGGGGCCCCTCAAGCCCTGCCTTATAGCCACACAGCTTCCAACTATGGGTCACAACTCCCAGCCACTCCACCTGCTGGGTGAAGCTCTGGTGGGGGCTGTGTCTAAGAGTGCTTACCCCCTCCTCACTGGAGTCTCAGTCTTTGCATCTGGTCTCCAGAGCTGCTCATTCCTCCCTCCCTCCCCAAGGGTCTTCTGGGAAGGACAGAGAAGTAAGAATGTGTGTGTACAGGGTGCCTGACACACAAAATACGGATCCTAAAATGGCAGCCACAGCCACCACCGTCACTATGTCCCAAGTCCCCTGAGCATGAGGCTGGCCTGGGACCACCCAAGTTGGGGAAAGGGCTTGTCCTCCCCATGTGGGGGCTCAAAGGGCTCACTCTCCAGGGACTGAGCAGATGTGCCGGTGCAGTTCACATGCTCCCGCACACACACCAAGTACCGGGCCCTGAACTAGCTTTGCAGTTGCCCTGAAGAATCAAATGCATGACAGCCATCCCCAAAGGAGGGGACAGAGTTATTTAATTCTCTTAGAACAGTTTTTTAACAGCCTCAGGAGGCTAGATGAGTCTCATGCTCCTGACACCCCTGGGACATCATGCCTCAGTTTCCCCAGCTCTGGGCAATGGCCTGTACTAATGCAGAGAAGTTAATATTCCTAGATGCTGAGGAAGAATACTGCCTGGTTTCCAGAGGTGGAGCTGGCCCAGCCCACAGGAACAGAGGGGAACGACAGGGGAAGGAACCTCGGGCAAGTGTGCAGGAGCACGGGTCAGCCCACCCTGTCCAGCTGGGCAGATGCAGCCTATCACCACATAATCCCCGTAGCTGCCCTGGGTCAGGTCCCAAGCTAGGAACCAGGCATGTGGAGGAAGAGACCCTCTCACTGATCCCTGCTACACCGACCGGCACTAAAGTAAAATCTCCTGCACATGTGGGCCTGGAGAGGGGCCCCAGCTCACATCACAGCTTCATTCCCTACTCCCCCTGGGACCTTCCAGTGCAGCCACCTTCTCCTTTCCTGTTCCTCCCAAGGGCCTGCACGGGCCAGCCCATGTCAGAAAGAGTCTTCCCTACTCCCCTTTGATAGCTTCATTCATCACCATCTTAGACTTCACTCCTCCAGGAAGCCTCTCCAGGTCTCCCAAGCTGGCAACAGGTGTCCCCATTAGGTGGCTGCTGGCTGTCCATCACAGCATTTGACACACATCATTAGAGCTGCTTGGTCTTACTGCTTGCCTCCCTACTGCACCAGAAGCTCTAGAAGGGCTGATAGGGCCTAGTTCCCTGTTAGAGCCTCTCCCTAGCCTATGAACATCTTAATAAATATCTGTGGAATGAACGAACGTAGGAATGAACGCAAGGTTGTTGCCCTCAAGGAGCTCCCAGGCTTGCGAAGGAGGCAGGCAGGTGACAGGCCATCCTGGTCCAGCGTCAGTACCAAGGCTCGCCCTCCTCCTCCCAGCCCAGTCACTACACTTCCCATCCCGCCCAGCACACGTCACATGCACACCTCTTCCACATCCCAGCCCACGTGGCTCTGCATCCTTGGAAGCTGTGTCTGACTCCAGACCCTGGAAAGGTGATGCCGCTTGGCAGGTCCAACCCCGGCCGCCCTTGGGAGCTGGTCAGACGAAGATTCCTGAGCTGCCTCACAGCTCACTGTGATGAATCAGAATACATCAGGGCGGGGCCCTGCAACTTATTTTTAACAAGCTCCTGGCCTGATTCTGGAGTTTAGTCAGGGCTGGTATTAATGACCAGCCCACCTCTTGCATTAGGGTGACCCACACCCTCCCCAAAAGCGTGGGCAGCAACAGATTGACCAAGACCCACACTGATGAAGTTTTCATGGTGTCTCTTGGCCACCCACACCTGTATTCCAGGCTCTTCACTAAGAGGATCCGCCATAGATGAGTCTGAACCCCCTGAAAACAGCAGCAATTCAGTCCAAGAAAATAAAAGACTATATAGTGTCCTATTCTGTGTAGGAAGTTGAAGGCCCTCCCTTAGCCAGATCCTAGCACCTGCCTTCACTCTCATTCCTCTTGACTGCCCCTGAGTAAATCTGGAGCAGGGGATGAAATCATAGACACTGATATTTAGGGAGCAGCTACCCAATGCTTTCCCATTTTGACATAGATCAGTCTATTTTTCTATTATAATTGGTCTTTTCTGGAAGAAATCTTTCCCCACCCCAAATTCTCAGAATTATCCTACATTTTTTATCTATTGTTTTTCACATTTAGGTCTTCAATCTCTCTGGAAATTTTTTTTTTTTTTTTTTTTTTGAGACAGAGTATCACTCTGTTGCCCGGGCTAGAGTGTTGTGATGTCAGCCTCACTCACAGCAACCTCAAACTTCTGGGCTCAAGCAATCCTTCTGCCTCAGCCTCCCAAGTAGCTGGGACTACAGACATGTGGCACCATGCCCGGCTAATTTTTTCTATATATTTTTAGCTGTCCAAATAATTTCTTTCTATTTTCAGTAGAGACGGCGGGGGAGGGGGGCTCGCTCTTGCTCAGGCTGGTTTCGAACTCCTGACCTTGAGTGTTCCTCCCGCCCCAGCCTCCCAGAGTGCTAGGATTACAGGCATGAGCCACCTCGACTGGTCTAGAAATTTTTTTATATAGGGTGAGATAGGGATATAATTTTATTTCTCTCTCTTCCCTACTTTCACTAAAGCAATTTTCCACTAAAATAAAAATAAAATCCATCTTTCCCCAACCTGTGAAGGCACTTCACTCAAAAAACAGCTTCTCGTATGCACTTTGTTGTGCTTCTGGACTTGGCATTCAACTCCATCAGTCTGTTTGCCTGTTCCTGTGCCAGCGTCACCCTATTTTATTCACTATGTTTTTGCAAAATGATCTGGGGGAGGGTGATTCCCCTGTTTTGCTTTTCTTTTTGAAACTGATTTAGACAACAGTAGGTATTTATTCTGCCAGACGAATTTTAGAATCAGCTTGTAAATCTTCAGAGAAAATCCTTCTGGAATTTTGTTATATTTTTGAAGTTATAATTTGTGGAAGAACTGACATCTTTACAATATTAAGTTCTGCATCCATGAACAAAATATTCCATTTATTCACATTATATTCATGTTTAAGATCCTAAACTTTAAAAAATAAAAGTCCTATACCTTTTTTGTTACATTATTCTGTGATATTCCATTTTCTGGGCAACTTTTCTGACATTTGTTAATACCTCTAATAATTTTTCATTGATTCTTCTCCGTCGGGGTGGGAGTACAGGTTCCCCATCCCTGTCCTGGGTTCTTTATAGACTTCTATAATCTCGAAATAATAATTTTTGTCTTTTTGGCTCCCCATCCTTATTTTTCTTATTTTACTTCATTGGCCAGGCCCTCTGCCACTCTGGTAAGCCACAGTGGTGGCAGCCAGCATCTCTGTCTTGTTTGATTTTAAAGGGAAGCTCCTAAAGTTTTTCCATTAAACAGATTTTTCCTGTAGATTTTTTGAGAACAGTGTCTATCACATTGAGGAAGTGTCTATCACATTCTTTTCAATTCCTAATTTTCCCAGAGCTTTCATTATGAACAGGCATTGAACTATATTCAATACTTTCATAAATCTATTGAAATAATCATGCTCCGCCTCTCCCCTTAGTCCATTAATGTGGTACATAAGTACCACATGATGGTTCTTGCCACAGAACTCTTTCTGGTTTCTGGGTTAAACCTCTCATTATAATACAGTTGGCCTGATATTTCATTTAGGTTCTATATGCCCATGATTCAAAGTGATACTATAATTTTTGTATCTGTACAATTCATATCTGGTTTTAGTATAAAGATTTTATAATAAATGGTAAAACAAATGGGACAGCTTTCCCTGTCCTCCTGTTTTCTGAAGCAAGTGGTAAATGTAGGAATTATATGATCTATGAAGTTTAGTATGGTTTACCTATAAAACCATCTAGGTCTAAGACTTTTTGGGGTAGTGAATTACCACTTAATCACTAATTACTAGTAGTGGTTAATGGTGTATTCAAAGTTCTACTTATCTCTTATTACAGCAATTTTGGCATTTATACTTTTCTAGAAATATATCTACTTCATCTAGGTTTCAAACTGATTGATATATAGTTATTTATAATAGTTTATTATTTTCAATAATAGTTTATTATATCTGTAGTTTTTTGCATTCTGTATTTTATTTTCATCTTTTCTATTTTTAAATGATCTATCCTGCCAAAGGTTTTGCTGATTGTATTAGCCTTTTCAGAGGACTAGCTTTTGTTGGTGTTAATCATTCATTCTCTTTCCTCTTTTCATTTTAAAAATACTGTTCATTTTCATCTTTATATTTATTATTTCCTTCCTTATTTTTTAAATCTAACTCAGTTGCTCTTTTATGTTTTTAGAGTTGAATTTTTTGAGTCTTAGAGTTGTATCATTTTCAATGTTTGTTTTATGATAAATGCAAAGCTATACATCCCCCAAGTTTTTAACATGTTTTCATTGTTATTCTGCTCTCAGTTTTTATTCCATAACTTCTTTTAGTTTTTAAAATAGTAATGTTTTAAAATATCTAGACATGAGACTTTGATAGAAAACAATAATAAATATATAACTAACAATAATTTCATTTCTTTGTGGTCTGAACAGTTTGCAGGATGTCAGTTCATCGGAATATATGGATAATTCCTTTTTGGCTTAGTACATGATTAATCTCCTTGACTATTCCATGGGATCCAGTTATTAATCATGTCTTTCTAATATTCTTTATCCTTGCTTGTCTGCTTGATTTATCACTTCCAGAAAGGGATGTATTAAAAATTTCCAAGCCCAACTGTTGGTTTATCTACTTCCTCATGTCAGTTGTTGATTTATATCTCAAGTTTATATTACACAGTACATATATATCCATGGTTATTATAGCCTAATTATTGCCCTTTACAAGCATGTAACATCCTTGTCTTTATGATACATTTGAGTTATATTCTATTTTTGGCCTAATATGTAAATTTCTACCCCAGCTTTCTTTTGCTTCAAAATTGCCCAGTTGTGTCTTTTTCCATCCTATTTTCAACCTTTCTGAGTTCATGTTACCTCATGTCATTTAATACTCACCTAATCCCTTAGGAGCCCCATTTTACAGATAAGGAAACCAAGACTCAGGGGAGGTCACATGATTTATAATCGCCAGCTCTGGGGTGCTAGAGCTGAGACCCAGACCCAGGTCTGTCTGACCACAAAGTCTGTGCTTGTCCACTCTGCCCACTCACTCCTCTGAAGAAAACCTTACATAGCACTCTATTTCTCTTTTATAGAAAGTCTGGCTGAGCAGAAGATTGCCCTCATGCCATGCTTCATAGCTTACAAAGGGCACTCCATAAACACTTTCATCTGATACTCCTAATACTCTACAAGGCGAACAGCAAAGATGTAATTATACTTATTATACAGATGAGGAGAGGCTCAGAGACTAGTTAATACCTGCCAAGATTACCCAGGTGACCAGAACCCAGATCTCACCTGTATGTGATTTGAGCCCAACCATAAAACCTTTTTCTCATCAATTTCTCCTTCCCTTTCTTCACCTGAAATGTCAGCATTTGAAGTCCATTCTTAATGTTTCTCTAACCTATTCCTTGTGCATTTAAAATCCTATCTCTCTAAGGTGCAGTTTTCTCATGCACTAGATGGGTACAGTACTGCCAACTTCACAGTTCCTGAGAAGACTACATGCATGTCAGGTACTTAGTACCCTTTCTGGCTCATAATAAGTGCTCCAGAAGTCATAACTGCTGTCAGAAATTGTACAGACGCTGACCACTTTGACCTCAGGTACCTGCAAGAACAGGCCACTTGGGCTTGTGTCCAGTTTTGCCTGCTCTGAAGCCCAGCAAATTCTCTGCTGAGTTTCTAAGAGCACATTAAGAGACACCACTAAGAGGGGAGAAGAGAGAATGTGGAAAGGAGGGAACACAGGGGACATGGTTGTTTCCCTGACCTCCGCTGACTGGCCAAGGGATCTGTGGCCCAGACAAAGACAGCCACAGACAGGCTAGGCCCACTGCCTACCAGGCGCCCAGGTGAAACTCTGCCCAATGGGGCACTCCACAGTGAAGCCTGGCAAAAGGACCCAATCAGAGCCACTGTCTTCTGTCTTTTCTCACTAAGGAAACAAAGAGGCTGAAAAATGCGTGCCTCACCATCAGACTGAGTCCTAAAGTCACTGAACTTTTGTTTCAATTCCCAGTGAGTCTGGAAGGCTCTGGAACAAGCTAGGAGGAGATACCCCACACCACCTGGCAAGGCAAAGAGACTCCACAGTGATTCTTAGTCTTTGTGTACAAAAATACCACCCGGAGAGCTCCTTAAAATGAAGATTCTTGGCCTGGCGTGGTGGCTCATAACTAATCCTAGCATTCTGGGAGGCTAAGGCAGGAGGATCACTTGAGGTCAGGAGTGAGACACCAGCTTGAGCAAGAGCGAGACCCCATCTCTACTAAGAATAGAAAAAATTAGCTGAGCATGGTGGCACATGCTTATAGTCCCAGCTACTGGGGAGATTAGGGCAGGAGGATCGCTTGGGCCCAGGAGTTTGAGGTTGCAGTGAGCTATGACAACACCATGGCGTTCTGGCCTGGGCAACAGAGTGAGGATGTCTAGGGCAAACAACAACAACAAAAAAAAGCAGATTCTTGGTCAGGGTTCAGAGATTTGATTCAGGAGGACTGGGGCAGGGGCCTGGAAACCTGCATGTTTACCAAGCTCCTGGGTCGTTCTGAGCTTGGTGGAGGGGGCAGAAGAATGAATAGACAGGGCCCCCAGGCTGCAGGGCCTCTTCAGGCCCTGGAAGAAAATGGTTTCTCTGCCCCCAGGGGTTCCTGACTAGGCTCCAAAGTCACAGCTTGGTCTCTAGCTGTCACTCTTGGGAGAATACTGCTGTGTCACCAAATTCTCACCAGCAGCCTATGGGACCTCGATTCCTTCACAAAGGGAACTCTTTCACAAAGAAGGCGAGGGCTAGAAGGCAAAAAGCAATTACAGTATTATGATTTTTCCTGGCTCTGGGAACTGCTCTTCCCCCAACAGGTGAGCCACCCCCAATTGATAACCTGCTTTCGATAGCCAGGCAGGGAGAGAGAGTGCAGCCGGGTGGTCAGGAGAGCAGGGTTTTGCTCCTAACTTCTCCAGCCTCAGGTTTCTCACCGATTGGTAAGTGAGGCTGTTACTTCCTGTTCTGCCCAGATTCACAATCAAGCAGGATAATGAAGCTCCTTCTAAATGTTAGTGCTGGACACAAATTCAGCGCTCTAGTAATCTTCATCCTCATAGAAACATGTACACTATCCCAACTGCTGTATTCCAGGTGGGAATGTTTCCCTGAGCAGGCGTGGAAAACTGAAACAATGCCCAGGCACATGGTCGAGTCTGCAGCATCTCAGATCTCTGCTACTTTCCCTGCACAACCCCTCAGAGAAGTTTCAATAGTCTACAGCCCCCACCCCATCCAAGGCCTCCCCAAGCTAACCCACCTCCTGATGCTGTTAGTGTACTCAGGCCAAAGCCTTCCAGGCACAGTGAGCTAATATTTTAATGACAGCATTTTTAGACATTGTCAAGGAAGTGGTGGCAATGAGAATTGAGAGAGGACATACAGACTTCACAGGAAACTCAAGTCTAAGTCAGAATTCCACGCTAGCAGAGGCCACAAAGAGGCCCATGTCCATGCTCCATCTTTAGGGGGTGACACCTGTGCTTTATTTCGTAAACCTTTCAGGAAAATGATTCCACAGCAGTGAGGAAATAGTGCCAGAGTGATGGCTGCCTACCATCAGGGCCAAGGCCTTGGCGGGGCCCACACAGATGGGTCTGGGGTTGGGGTAGGAGGCCTTGGCAGGAGCTTTTGGCCACCAGACCCTCTCAGGAGGCAGGGGGAATGGAGGGCCTCACTTAAAGGACCTCCCTGTCACTAGGTGGATTCTGCCAACTCCCTCTCACAGGGATGGTAGTAGCTCCTCCCATGGGAGCAGCCACTAACACACACAAGAGATGCAGAGAGGCTGGGAGGTGGCTCACACCTATAATCCTAACACTCTGGGAGGCAGAGGCGGGCAGATCATTTGAGCTCAGGAGTTCGAGACCAGCCTGAGCAAGAGCGAGACCCTGTCTCTACTAAAAAAAATAGAAAGAAATGAGCTGGACAACTAAAAGTATATATATAAAAAATTAGCCGGGCATGGTAGCACATGCCTGTAGTCCCAGCTACTTGGGAGGCTGAGATAAGGAGGATTGCTTGAGCCCAGGAGTTTGAGGTTGCTGTGAGCTAGGCTGACACCATGGCACTCTACCCAGGGCAACACAGTGAGACTTTGTCTCCAAAAAAAAAAAAAAAGAAAAATGCAGAGAGACACATACAGATACAGAGATACATAAACATACAGATATACACACACTCAGAACTATAAAGACATATCCACAGAATCACACATACAGATACACACACTCTTTCCTAAAATAGCCTCATGGATCTTCCCTGCTCCAAAGGGCATCCTTACACACACAGACACCTCAACCACCTCACCATGCCCCCATGCTCAGAGAGGAGAGGAGATGCACTCACTCTGGATGTCCTATAGAACTTTCTTACAGAAGCAATCACTGGACTTCAGGCTGGTTCCTGTCTTCCTGAGATAGGCCCCTGCTCTGTGGGGGCCCAGTCAGTGGTTCCTACTTTACTCACTTTTCTCCTGATGCACAGCCTGTGTCCCTTTTCTTTCTCTCTTCAAGGGAAGCAAACATTTAACCATGAAAACTGCTTTTAAATCTTCCCACTCCTCTGCTTTAAATTACCCTGCTAAAAGTGCATTAAAGTGAGATAATTGCTTGGCCAACTTGAAATTCTGTGTAACTCTGTTCTCTAATCCACCTGCTCCTTAACACCACACCCATCGGAGGACTGCCCTAATCAGCCGGACCCAGCAGCAGAACTGAGCAGATGAAGCTCCACAGGCAGTCATCAGTGGTGAGAACACTGATGCCCAGAGCCTGGCACCCTCTGCTAAGGAAGGAGGGCTCACAGCAGACGGGGTGGCCCTGAGTTGTCCACAGAGCAGGTATTTAGAGGGGACCTGAGTGATAATGGAAAGCTGCAGGAGAGTTCCATGATCCAGTTAGGTTTGGTAAAGCCTGAGGTTAAAAAACTTACCCTCTTGCTTGTCAAAGTAGTAAAGGTCCAAAAAAGATAGTATTCAATATTGATAAGGCCACAGTGAAGTGGGCAAAAGTGTCTTTTAAATGTTCATAAGTTTTGCTATATTGGTTTAACTTCTAGGAACCTACACTAAGGAAATTGAGAAATGTGGACTTAGATTTGCATAGCAGACATTCACTGTAATGTTCATTCGACAGGTATTTACTGAGTGCTTACTATGTACTGGGCACTGAGCTAGGAGCTAAGGGTACAGAGATGTACAAAAATATGCTTTACCTTAAAAGAACATTCAGTATGTTTAAAAAAAGTCAGACATAAAAATAGGTAAGTGCTTCTAAACCACAGTAGAGTCCATAAAAAAAGAAAACAATAGGTAGGTGCAGATCAGCATGGAAGACTCAGGGTTCTGTGGGAGCCTGGGGAGAAGGGTCCTGGGGTGGGGGGTGCCTGAGCTTGGACTTGACAGATGAGTCATGAGATCCAGACTAGCAGATCAGAAGGAAAATTCCAGACAAATATAGGAAACACTGCCCCCTCAGCTAGCCACACAAATATTTGGAAATAACCAAAATAATCATTGTTAGAGGAATGGTCAAGAAACTTATATATATTCATATTAAGGATACCATAGTCCTTAACCACTTCGGTACCAGGGTCAACTACCAGTCAACAGCCACAGATGAACGCGCACGTTGACTTTCGCCAACAGCCATGACATGACTTTTCTAATTTTTCATTTATCAAAATAAAATTGTGAACATGTAAAAATAATGTAATGAAAACATATATGTATATGTTACCTATTCTGATTTACATTACAAGTAAAGCTGCCTGTAAAGTAAAACAAGCTTTCAGTGATTTAAAGCCTTTCCTCATCACACAAGAGCAAAACGAATTCGTCCGTAGTTCAGCTGTGGGCAAGGTTTCGCGGCCAGTGAGCACCGTACTGAAGTGGTTAAACAAGTTTTTAGAGAATGTTTGTAATATAAGGATAAGGACATGAAAAATAAGAAGGAACAAAAGGGGGGGAAGGGTGTTAGTTATTTTAGAAATTGTTTTCCTATATCTTCTATATAAAAGAAGTATACCCAAATACAACAATGCATCTCTGGGTGAAAGAACTATAAATGCCTATTCAAATTTTAACATTTAGGGCATTTTCAAATATTCTACAGTGGGAATACTTTTACTTCTATAACCAGAAAAACCAGATTTTTCACCAGTTTATAACCAGTTATGTTAAAAAAGTAAATACAAAATAGGCAAAGGAATGGAGTAGGTGATTATGATCTTGAAACATCTGGGGTCTTATAAAAAAAAAAGAAGAAGAAATGTTGCTTTGACCCTTTAATAGTTCCCAATGAGGCAGAAAACCATCTTAAATCCTCTTCAGTATTTGCAGTAAAGGAGCAGGAAGAAAAAGGAAATCACGTGCCTCAAGCACACGTGACCACTTGTGTGCTGTAAGCTCCAGGTTCCCAGAGATGGAGAAGGCCCTGGAATTCTGCTGGGAGGAGGACTCTGAATGGAGGGGAAGGAGGAGGAAGGCAGTCTGAGGCCCCCCACTCCCATATGTAGCTGTGCTGTGGCCCTCACAGGTCCTCAGGGGGCAGCTCACACCTCCCCGAGGCTCCCCCAAAGTCACTGGGACATTCCCACAGAAGTGCTGTCTCTGCCTGCTACCAAGGCTCAGGGCCAGGAGCTGAGGGAAGCCAGGGATCAGCTCTCACACCTTTCCTCCCCCTGGAGAAGGGCTGTCCTCGCTCCTGGCCCTGATCCCCTCCCATGTGACCTCCCAACTACTCAGACACCTGGCTTGCAGAAAAGGTTGCCCTGGACACTCCCGTCCCAGGAAGATTGAGCCCCTTGTAAATGAAGCAATGGGTAGTCTCATGTGAGTTTAGGTATCATAAGTGCTGTCCCAGGAGCTGCTTGCCCCAAGATGAGATGATGGACTCAACTGACCAAACCTGTGAAAACCTTTGGGCCCACAGTCCCCGGAGCCCCACCACAACCAGCAACACTACAGCACCTCTTCCTCCAAGAAGGCTTCCTGGGCCACTTCTTGCCTGAGTTAGATCGCTCCCCTATGCTTCCTCAGCTAGCCTTGGCTAGCCACCTTGGCTAGCCACCTCACAGGACCAATCACGCTGTATCAGAAAAGGCTGTTTTAGTGGGTCTGAATCCTCATCTATCTCATGGGCAGGGGCCATGTGTCACTCACGTCTGTGGCCCTGCCTGCAGCACTGTGCCTGACACACTGAAGGCCCTTGATAAATGCTTGCTGAGTACAGTAATGAATACACAGATGCCTGAGATCCCTGTGTTGGGCTTGGAGGAAAGAAGGCCCACACTCTGTCACTAGCATTGCTCAATCCTGGCCCCTGGGGACAATAAGTCCACGAACCATCATTACGACATGGGGCAGAAACCCAAGGGGCATGACTAAAACCTGTCTGCCTCTTCCTTCCTGAGCACAGGGCTGACTCCAAGCTCATCTAGATAACTTCACAGGGCCACAGGGACAGTAAGTCCCCCAAATTCCAACCAGTCCTAAAATTCAAAACTAGGCACCATGGCACTGGCTCCAAGGATTAAGCTTTGTGATCTCATTTAAGAGAGCCAGGCTAGCTCAGAGCTATCACTGCATTCACTTCCTCTAATTAACGGATGTATCAGTAGAGGACAGACCACGAGTGCCCGGGTCCTAGCATGACTGCTGCTGCACCCACAGAAAGGGTCAAATCTCAACACCAGGAAAGCAAAGCACTCAGCCCTGGTTGTCTCCTGAATGGCTGGCAGGGAGGTCTGGAGGGGACAGTCCCCAGCACCACTGCCATGAGCCTCAGGGTGCCCATCACTATGTGTGAATGGTTCACCGGTCCCTGGTGCTCACCTGGCTGGCATCCCCAGGGCACTCCCAGTTACATGAGGGCAGGCAGGAAAGGCTGGGGAATGGGTCCTGTGGGTGTGTGGCTCCAGAGAAAAGCTGACTTGGGGCTGGTTAATGATGGCAGGTTCCTGCAGCTTAAAAGACTCTAGAGCATCTCCAAAAACCTTACTTTCAGAGAGAAATCAGAGGCTGGGAGATGGAAGGAGATCTTCTCAAGATCTCCCAGTGAATGAGCATCAGATTCTAAGCCCATACCTCCCCCACATCAGACCACCCCCCCAGCAGATACACAGGGTTAATTGTCCCTAAACAAAGCTGCCAACTGACTGCTACAAGCTGGTAGGAGAGCAAGCCCGACTGGAAACAACAGACAGAATGCCAAGTTTCCCAGCAGCCCTTTCTCCTCTCTACCCTGCCTCGGGCTATTTTCCTACCACTGGCTCTCATACTCCAGACACATCCAACCTGACCTGGAACCAGGTGACGCTTTCACCAAACTTCCCTCCTCACACCAGTGCAGTCATGGCAGGGGCAAAATAAATACATGATAAACCGATCATCCAGCTGGTACTCTGATCAATAACACAGTGAATAACTGGAAACTGCATGGGTCAGTGAAGGGCTGACCAGGGCACAAACCCAGGGATGAGGCTGCAGACCTTTGAACAGGGGGCCCACACCCTGGGACGTGGTCAGGGGACAGCGGCAGCAAAGATTACCCCAAGAAGGGCCTTGAGGAGCTCAGAGCACAAAGGATGGGCTCTGAAGGCTGGAAGGGAAGCCCCAGTGGAGCAGCACAGTGGGGATTCTGGGAACCCACAGGAGCAGGCCCAGGAAGGCCCGGGTGCAGGATGGAGGGTCACTGAAGTGCTCTGCATGTCCCCCTACTCGCTCCACTCCTCGACAGCCATCCAGCGCCCAAAAAGACGAGGTTTTTTGCCCCGCAGGGGCATCAGGTCATTAATTTCATATTAGGTAGAGTTAGGAGGCTTGGACATTTGAGGAGCATAAAGTGACAGCCCCCACCAAGCGCATACTTGTGTCTGGCTCTGTACAGACGGCTTCTCAAACATTCCACTCATCACAACCAGCTTTAGTGATGGCTTCAGTGGTTGACAGGGGCCTGTAGCTAAATGAGTAATATCGAGGGCTTCCTGCATGTCACTGTGCCACACACGGTCCCCACCCCTGACAAGGGCAGTTGATTGAGGCTGCCTCAATTTGGAGGTATTTTTAATGCCTCCAAAAATACATCTCAACACAGTGTCAGAGAAGTGTCCTCATGTAATCCTGCAGCAAGGGAGAGCAGCAGGGGTCACCTGCCTCTGCCATGTGGTCAGGCCACATTCCCAAGACAAAGGGAAGCCACTGATTCTGTGTTAGGGGCCACTTTTAAAGCCCAAGAATTCTTCCTTGGAGCTATATCACCCATAAAAGGGAACCTAGGGGAGGGGCAGGACTGTCAGCCTTGACTAGAAATCAGACATCAGGGCTGAGAAGGCTTTAAAAGACCATCTAACACAACCTCCTTTTACAGGGTGACAATTGAAGTTTGGCAAGGGAAAGCAATTTCTACGATCACCTGGAGGCAGCAGCTTATAGCAACATGTTGAGGTGTTTAAGACCAGGCAAGAAAGATACGCACAACTGAGGACTGACGATGGCATCTATGGCCTCGCAGAGGACAGTGATGGCACCTCCACTCCAGTTCTGCCTGGCCTCACCCTCCACCCCTTCATGGGGACTGGGTGCAAATTAGAAAAAGGTGCAGGTGGGCTGGACAGTCATCCCCACTCACTGGGAGCTTGTGTGCCGGGAACGACACGCACAAGTGTGCGAGGCAGGCCAGAGTGTGGCAGCACAGAGGAGGCTCTCAGATGCACAACTTTTCTTCAATCTGCCCATAATTGATTTGCCATCTGTTAACTTACAAAAATATTTCTTGGTACCAAAGGAGGTCACAAGCCATCATCCCTTCTTCCCTGCAAAGAAATCAGTTCTCAAAAGAGGGAAGGCAGGCTAAAAGGTCAGCAGGTAATGGTAAAGTTATCCATTCATGCATGCTCCAAAATCTTGGGCAAGGGTTGTGCTGTCCCCACCACACCCAGAGCCCTATCTCTTTGCCGTCACAACCGCCACGTTCCAGGCGAGACAGAGAGGAAGGGAGGAGCGTATTCAACCAAGTAGGCTCCAGGTTTTCCACATCATCCCTGGGCTTGGAAACTTTCCCGAGGTGAGTAAAAAAGCCCACACTTGCATCTAGTTATATGCTCTTCCCAGTGTTCACACAGGTAACCAGCCTCCCCAGACCTGCTTCTCATTCTGCAATCCCAATCACAGTCATGGGCACCCAGCTCCCCAAGCCAGAAAGTTCCCTGAAAGACCCCTGGGTCCCTCCCATACTCCCACTTTAGAAGCCACCAGGCATCTAGAGTCCCACACATCTCTCCCCTCCTCATGGTCCCCACTAGTGCCATCTTGGCTCAAATCATTTTCCCAACTGATCTCTCTCCTACAGCCTTACTTGTCCCTCCCATGCTGCTTTCTGAAGGGCCTTTCAAACCTTGCACAGGCTCCTTGCAGCCTTCAGAATGGAGGCCAACCTCCATCAAGCCTGCCTCAGCCTGGCTCTATCAGCTCTTACCACACACTTTAGCCAGGCCAAGCACACAGTGCTCCGTCACACGGGCCAGGCCATGCCTCCACGCTGTGCCCAAGCCTCCTTCGGCCTGGAACGCCCTCTGCAGCAGTAATGCCTCAATCCAACGGGGCATCCGGGCTCTGACCCTGCAAACTGGCCAGATAAGCCAGCCAGGGGAATCTGGAGAATGCAGGCTGAGGCCAGACCCCTCCAAGGAGGCAGGAGGCTGTGGTTTGGGAACTCCAATATGGAAACCAGGCAGGATGACTTTACCCCAGGCCTTCAACTTCCCCAGAACTTCTGTGGCAATTACCTGTTATGCTTCTGTCTCCTGCCTAAGTCTGCCCTCTTGGTAGGAGAGACACTATCACCTTCCTCTGTGTGTCCCTACACCAATCTGAGTCAGGCATGGGGTACAGTTTATGGGGTAAAAGTCCAGGAGGTGCCTTCTTGTGTTCAGGCTGAGCTCCCTGTTGGCTAGGTCGTGCTGCTCCTGGGGTCCTTTTCCCCATCAGAAGCCAAAACTGTTTCTATGGTGTGGGAGGGGGGAGGATGTCGATGCCCCTGTAGGATCTGATTCTCGGCCCAATCTCAGAAACACTGCCTTTGCATACTGCTAAGTGTCTAGCGGCTTACCTAATACAAGGAGGGGAGAAAAGGAGGGCTGTTACTTGGTGAGGTCTCACAGGCTCACCCTCATGGGCCGAGATCACCATGGGGTCACAACAGAGGTCTGACAGGTGGCCTGGGCTCCCTCAACAGTGAACAAGGGATGTGGGCAGGTCAGGCTTGTTCTCTGGGTCCACACCTTTCAGAATCACAAGCCCTTACAGAACCACCAAGGATGGGAAGGTCTGGGGGAGTCGGGACCCATCCACTACCCCTATGGCTGCTATCTTAGGAAAGTGGTCACTATGCTTTTTTATCATGTACCCTTATCAGTAAAAGTCTTTGGCCCCTCATCCCCAATATATTAACATGTAAACCTACTTTCAAAGCTTTACTTGTACGCTTTGCTGTTCTTGAAATATTAATAAGTCCAGTGGGCTGACTTGTGTGCCCCCTGCCAATTCACATATTGAAGTGTTAATCCCCCGTGTCTCAGAATGTGACTGCTTTTGGAGTTAGGGTGTTTAAAGAATTAACTTAAAAAAAGGTCATTAGGGTGGGCTCCAACCCAATACGTCTGGTGTCCTTATGAGATTAAGACACAGACGCACACAGAAGGAAGACCACCGGAAGACAGGAAGAAGACCACCATTTGCAAGCAATGAAATAGGCCTCAGCAGACACCAATTTCTGGGCCCCAAGAAATGAGGGGAAAAAAATGTTGTTTAAGCCACCCACCCTGTGGTACTTTATTATGGAAGCCTGAGGAGACTCTTTCAATAAGGCTTAATTTCCCTTTTATTTCTGTTAAAATAAATGGGCCTTTCTACTATTTTCTTCTCACACCTACTTTGTAGGCTACTGTCATGAAGACCCTATGGCCCAGTTGGGTTTTAGAGACAGGCCACAGGCTAGAGAAAACGAGGGTTCTGCTAGCCTCTGGACACCCTACTCCTCGCGGGCCTAAGTGTATCTGGAAGAAATCTGAGAAGCCAGAGCCCCCAGTTCCAGAGGGACAGCACAGGTTTGCCCAGACCAACCCTCGGCCTGAACACCCTTCTTCCAGTGTTTCCCAAACTCACCTAATCATGAGAATCTCCCGGGCTGCCTTGGCCCTGGGAGTTGTACCAAGGGACCCAGAACTCAGTTTTCTCAAGTGAGCCAGGCGATTCTCGGGACCAGAAGCGTTGGAGGGACCGTAGTCCCGGCCACCCCACCCCAGGAGTCGGGCGTGCAGCTGCAGCGCGCGAGCTACCGCGTGTGCGTGCATCCCCGGCGGGCAGGGCGGGAGCCGTGGCCCTGCGCAGTCGGCCTGCTACCCGGCACTCCCACCTGCAGCCCGCGGGCCCGCCCCGCTCCCGCCTCTGCTGGGCGCTACTAGGGTCCGCCGTTTCTGCCAGTGCTGTATTTGTCCATCTGCGTTATGCGTCCTGCGTTCGTTCTTTGAATCAACTAGCAGGTGGAAGAAACGCCTTCTGTTTCCCTCACAAGTAACTTTGCAAAGTTCCACACGCCCTTGTTTTTCTCCTGGGTGTGGCCCGCCCTGGACTGTTCTCTCAGGCTCTGGGCCCTTAACTGAAACCTAGGTTCCCCGCTCCCACCGCAGCCGGACCAGAGGAGGGCGTGAGGATGAGGGACGCCGCGGCGACGGACGGCCGCCGACCCCAGGGCCTGCATGCCGAGCACGGTGGGGAACAGGGTGTGCGGGCCGCGGGGCTCCGGCCCTTCCTCATGTTTGCGCGCCCCAGATCCCCGGCTGACGGCAGGTTCCTCCCGAACCTCGAAAGGCATCTGCCCGACCTCCAACCCCGGCCTAGCTCGGCTCACCCAGGCTGGCAGGTGCTGGCCCTGCAGCTCGCGGCTGATGAACTGGCGTTCGTTGTCCAGGAATTCAAAGGCAGCCGCCAGGCGCCCGAGCTTCCCGCGGCGGTTCCTGCGCCACCAAAACCACAGCAGGGCTCCGAGCAGCAACCAGGTTATGCTGAGCCCCAGGTAGCCGGCTAGGTACACAGGCCCCAGGTAGAACAGCACGCGCGCCACGAAGGTATAGAGCTCGGGCAGCAGCTGACTGGACAGGCGCAGCTCGGGGCCCGGCGCGCGGGGGGTTCCCTGGGCGCCCGGGGCACCAGAGGCGCGGGGCTCCTCCGCTTGCATCTCGCCGCCGTCTTGCCCTTCCAAGGAGCTTCACCCGAGCTCGAGGCCGCGAACTTCAACGCCCAGGCACATCTGTCCTCCAAGCGCGAGGACTCGTCGCCGCGCCACCCCTGTCCTGCTGGGACTCGCCGGCGCCGTTTCAGCGCTCGGAGCTCAGGAGCCTCCCAGGCGTCCGCGAGCGCAGCGTCTGCGGCAGGCTGAGCCGCTCTGCGCAGCCCCTGCGCTCGGCTCTAGGTGGAGTCCTCAGCTCCGGAAGTCTCCGCCCCCAGGGGCGGGCCCAGGTGCAGGGGGGCGGGGTCATGCCGCCGACCTGGCTCCCACCCAGCTCTGAAGACAAACCTGCCAGCCCGGGCGCCCTCGGATCCCAGCGCCCCGCGCAGGCGTCAGCAACAATGGCACGCTCGCCACTGGCGGTGGACAAAGTGCTGCCACGGGCGGTTTATGACTACCCGAGGTATATGTACAAGTGACTTATCATGGATGAACATCACCTAAAACCTGTTTCCTACACCCAGTCTGCAATATGAAGTCTTGTCTAGTCTCAGCTGGGCATTCAGGCCCTCAACAGACGAGCTCAGCTGGGCCTCCCCAGCCCCAGCCCCAGCCCCTGCCTCAGGGTCCTCTAACTGGCCCCCAGGGCCTGAAACGCTGACCCCTCCTCTGGCTTCTGTAAAGCTTAGACCTAGCCCCTGGCCTGGCCTAGCCTAACCTTACTCAGGCCTTCCCTCCCCACAAACTCACACCGCTGTGCTCCCAACACCTCCCAAAACCCTTTGCTTCGCTCTCCCCACCCTCTCTGCAGAGTGTCAGTTTGGATCTTCATTCTCTAAGTCATCAGATGAGGAGCTTCTGGGGGCCTGTCTGTCCTGCTCATTTATGGGGCACCCAGCAAGGGCAAGTGACCCGTGAATGAAAAGAGAAATGAAGAACAAGCCCTGAGATGCTTGGGAGTCAGTGGTGAAGCCCATGGTTTCAATCTAACCTTTTCTGAACGATCAGAGCAAATGGAGATCCGAATTTCTAAGTGCAGATGGTAAATCATCTTGTGGATGGCATATATTTTAGGTGGCCATGTGACAGGGCTCACATCACTTACTGGGATGTGATTTTGGAGTTGACAAGAGTACTAGGATGATTCTATACCCTTTCAGCAGTTTTATTGAAAGGCTGGACCAGATGGACAGCACTCAAAAGATACTTGTATTCTTTCTCTCTGTCCCTTCAGGTATCTCTCAATCTCTCCCTTCTCTGTCCTGGATAAAATTACTTGCTGCAATAAGTCTTTTCAACAATGGGTGTATTCCTGGTGATCAGAATGTTAGGACCCTCCTCTCTTGTTGGCTTTTCAGGACTCAGCTGAAACAGGCTGAACACCCCAAGCTTAACGTCCTGTTGCATCCCCAGTGTGGCCTGAGAAATCAACATAAGGAATGCTGCTCTCTGGAGCTCGCTTTGGAGAGTCACATGTACACAGTCCTGTTAAAGTAGTCCTGCAGAAAAAAGCTATTAAACTTTGTTTAAACGCAGTGTTTCCCAAATTATTTGACCATAGAACTCTTTCCTCAAAACACTTCTCTAATCAGGGGAATGCATGATAAGGATACCGGCAGTTTCCCAAAACCTGAGACAGAATGCAGCTGGCCCTCAGGGTGGAGCGACCAGAAGTTAACTGCAGAATTCTGCTCCTCGCCTTTGTTTCTCCCTGCTGACCTGCCTCCTCCATCTCTCTGGCTGAGTGCAGAGGACAGCACCTTCCCACAGCATCCACGGTTGCAAGGCAGTCTCACCAGCCCAGAGTGACTGCCTTGACCCTTCCCGTGTCTCAATTCCAAATTCCTTGGAGAGAGGAGCCACCTGTATCTATCTTCCCTTCCCTCTTTGCACGCACCAGGTCCACACCTCATCCCCCACCTGGGTTAGTGCATTTGGGGGAGCATTACTAGAGAAAGGAAGGTTGTTGGTTTGTGAACTGGATGGACACCGACAAAGACAGATGTGCAGCAGAAGACCCGCTGACGTCCTGCAGATGTCGCTGCCCACCAGCTGCATGGCCTTTTCTGTTCTGTGAACACCTGATCAGGCTCATTTATGTCTCAAGGCTCTTGTACTTGCTGTTCTCTACCTGAGCTGCTGCTCCTCTAAATCTTCCTCTGAAGTACATTAGGATGATGGGATGATTTTATTTTTATTTTTTACCTTTTCTAATCCTTATTTATAATGCCATGAAATTACTCTCATAAATTAAATATATGAGAACATGGAGAATATGGCATTTAAAACTTCATACCCCACCTGAGGGCGAATCTGTACCTGGAACACTGGAAACTTTATTTCCCTTGGTGTTGTCAGGCCCAGCCTCTTGGTGGTTCTTTGGCTCCTTGCTTGGAAAATTCACAAGCAGGGCCTGTGTAACGAAGTGACCACAGGAAGCAATTCCACACAAACAGCTTTCATCGCAGAGAAGGGGTCTATACAAAGAGAGATTACGTCCCAGAGAGGAACGGGTCAGTCTCCACAAGTGGAGAAAGACATTGAGGATGCCCAGGTGGTTTCCTTTTATTGGCCTGGTCTGGTGTGGGGGGCTTACAGGAGGTGTGGAATGTTACCAGATGATTGATATACATGATTGACAGGTGTTATTATAACAAAGCTGCAGCTCCACAGGTGTGTGTGCCTCAAATCCTCAAGTTCCTGCTCTTTGCAGTTGTTAGCTGCATTTTTCTGAAGTCCCTTCCCAGCTTCTCTGCCCCTAGGAACTGCCCTCCTGGCCTGTATCTGTCACCTGCAGATTTGGTCCCTGCCTAATATTCCCATGACAGAATGGAGCCTGAAAGTCTTTGGGGCTTGAGGCCAAAGACCCATTTTCTCTAGCTCCTTGGAGCTAAACAGCTCTTCAGGCTCCATGACCTCTTTTAAGAGTTACAGGTTGATGTTACTTGTGGTCTTATCTAGTGGCTCCATGGGTGGCAATATTATCTTGTTCAGATGTGGGGTGAAAGCCCCAAGCTAGCATAAGTTTCACGTGAAACTGTTGAAACCTTGACCCACAAACTTAGAAGATTAAAAATACATGAGCCAAATATTAATAGAAGGACAATAGTCACTAAAGGTCCCAGGAATGTTAGCAACCAGGTCATACTAGTTAATAGTGAAGAAAAGTAGTAAGAGGAAGAAAAGTGAAATCATAATGAAAATATGGAAATTATGGGTGCTTGAAAATAAAATAAGCAAGCACAGAATTATTCCTTTATGGCACAATGTATCTAATATGCAGAGGATTCCAGCAAAGGCTAACATAAGAAAGATCAGGAAATATATGGAGAGATTACTTTGCTATCTTTATTATCTATGGTGGTATAGCCCATGAGGTTTAATTATTTTACCTTTTGAAGAGAAGCTTTAATCCCTCAGGTGGTTCACACTCGTAGGTGTCTGTGGTTTCAGATTCCTTGCTGGCATCTGGGCTCTGAGTGTCCACCGGTTTAGCTCTCAAGATGTGCACCCAGCTTACGATGCCCTTCACTTGCACTCCTGTGGGGGTAGACAAGACCTGATATGGGCCCTTCCACATGGGCTCTAACTGATGGGTAGGGCCTCTTTCTTTCCAATCTTTAAGGAGGATCCAGTCATCCTCCCCTCCCCCCCCCCAGCCATTGCAAGGTGGAAGTGATTTTTTTCCCTTCCTGGGGACCAGTCAGGACTTGTTGCCCATAGTCTAACAATGTCTGTTGTACTTTCTATGATGTGTTTTAGAAGATAACCAGCCTCAACACATTCCCTGATAACTTGTTCTTGGAATGGTTGGCCACATAAGATTTTGAAAGGACTGAGTTTCAGTGTCCCTCTGGGGACAATCAAAAGTTTGGTTGGTTCTCTTGCCAGACACCTGAGGCTGCCAGGAGGTGTGTAAGTGGTAATCTACTCCTAAGGCAGTTGTTAGTCCCTGGGTTATTTTGGATGTAAATGCTGATCCACTATCACCCTGAAGCCTCAGGGGAAGACCAAAGCAAGATATGATCTCTCAGCAATATTTTACATACCTCTGTGGCCCTTTCTGTACGGGTTGGGTACACCTCAACCCATCCTGAGAAGGTGTCCACCAATACCAAAAGATATTTGAAACTTCTGCACTGATTCATCACAGTAAAATCCAGTTGCCAGTCTTCCTCCCAGTTACCTGCCTCACGGCTGTTTCAGCTCTAGCAACAAAGGCAGGGGAGCGCCCCCTGGTGGGTTATTCTGCATACACAGGTACCACGAAGCAATAACTTATTTGACCAATTTGTCTAATCCTTGGATAATCACTATTTTTCCTAAAAGGATCTTTAAAGACTTGGTCCCCACATGGTAGGCTTGGTGGAAGCTAGAGATCACCTTTTGAGAAATATTAGAAGGGATGAAGGGCTTTCCCTCTTGCTCCCACCATCCCATGGAGTAAAGGTGAATCCCTTTTCCTTGGCCAGTCCTCATCCTCTTTGGAATAGACCCGCCTGTCTTGTACTTCTAAGGGTGCAGGTAACACCGGTAATGCTGTAGATAAAAACTCCTCTTCCCTTGCCATCCTCTTGGTCTCTTGATCGGCTTTGTTGTTTCCCTGTGCTCTGTCCCCTTCTTTTTGGTGCCCTCTACAATGCATGACTGACATTTCTATTGGTAAATACACTGCTATAAAAGTTTCTGAATTTCTTCTCCATGTTTTATCAGAGAGTTTCTGAGAGTCACCCCTCTTCTTCCAAATTTGGCTATGGGCATGGAGAATCTTGAAGGCATATTTGCAGTCAAATGCTCTACCACTGAACTGTATCCCCAGAAAGGCATATTTAATGTCAGTGTATATTTGCATTATTTTGTCATCGGCCAGTCCTAGTGCCAGCCTTAGGACTACTAGCTCAGCCTTGTGAGCTCAGGTACTTGGTGGTAAGGGGCCACTCTCAAGAATCTGAGTATGGGAGAGCACCGCATACCCAGCTCTCTGATGTCCATCTGTCACCATACTACTACCATCCCTAAACCAAATGTCCCCTGGGTCCAACGAAAGGGTATTCTTTAAATCTGTTCTCCCTGATGACCCTGTTAGTACTGATTCTTTACAGTTTCATGTTCTCCTGGTTCTGCCAGAATGAGTGTAGCTGGATTTAAGGCCGGACAAGTTTCCAGTGTAACGTCTGGGTGTTCTATTAAGAGGAGCTGATAACGTAACACCCGGCTATTGGAGAGCCAAGTCCATCCATGTCTGGTTAAAAGAGGGGCCAGATTATGGTGGTTCAGGTGGTGGCTGAACCTTGAGAGTCCCAGAAATGACCAACTTTTGAGCTTCCTCTACCAGGAGAGCCACGGCAGCCAGCACTCTCAAACAATGGGGCCAGCCTCTGGCTACTGGGTCTACATTTTCAGAAAAATATCCTACCAGGCACAATTTCTCTCCAAACTCTTGTACCCAAACTCCCACAGCCACTTTCTTTTTCTTATCAACATATAATATAAAGCGTTTGTCTGTTTGGTATTCCCAAGGCCAGTGCATGGGTTAAGGCTTCTTTTAGATGTTGAAAAGCTTTCTCCTGTTCTTTCCCCAACATCAAGACTTCACTCTCATCCCCTTTTAAGGCTTCATATAAGGGTTTTGCTATTTCTCCAAATTGGGAAATCCAAATTCTACAATATCCAGCCATTCCCAGAAATTCTCTTAAATTTTTTTTGTACTTGGGGTTACCAGGGATCACATAACCTATACTCTACTTAAGAACAGTTTTCATTGTCCTGGAATTATAACAAATCCTAAGTAGGTTGCCACTGATACACACAATTGAGCTTTTCCCCTAGAAACCTTAAAGCCTTCCTTCCCCAGGAACTCTAGGGCTGCTCTGGTACTTATAATTGAGTCTTCATAAGAGGGGCTATGAATAAGTATGTCACTGACATACTGTATCAGTGTATTTGGAGGGTATAGTCTTCATTCTGTGAGCAATTTCTGTAATGCTCCCCTGAACAAATGGGGGCTATCCTGGAAACCCTGAGGAAGGACAGTTCACATTAACTGTCTAGCTCTTCCTGTAGTAGGAATCCTCCAGTTCAAAAGCAAACTGGAATTGACTGTCTGGGTGTAAAGGAATTGAGAAGGCATCCTTTAAATCTGGGACAGAAAAATGGGCTGATGCTGGGGGAATCTGTGTGACAATCGTATATGAATTGGGGACCCTCAGGTATAAAGGCATCACGGCCTCATTTATGGTTCTTAGTCTTGAATAAGTCTCTATCTCCCATGCATTTTTTTACTGCTAGAATGGGAGTGTTGCAATAGGATGAACATTCTACCAACATCTAGCCTTCAACAATTGTATTATTGGGGCAATTCCCCGATGCCCCTCTGGGGACAGTGGATTCTGTCCCTTGGGGAGAAAGGGAATTCCTGGTTTGAGGATCACCTTTACTGGTGGAGTCCTTATAGCTTGTCCTGGATTTCCATTTGCCCAGACTCTAGGATCTACATTCTCTAGGCCTGTAGGTAGCTTCTGTTCTCTCTCAAAATCCTGTCAGGTGTTACCATCCACATAATAATGTGCAGTTGTAATTTAATTGGAGACCCAACTTGACCAAAAAAATCTCTTCCTAATAACGAAATTGGTACTTCAGGGATAAGCAGAAATTGGTAACTAATACTCTTTCCCAGCTACATAACACAAGAATATAATACCTTCTGGTGGGGCATCCATCAATGCCTACAACCATACAGGAGGAGGATGACAGGGGTCCGACAAAGGTTTTTAGGACTGCAGAAAAAGGATTTTCTTACCAGCTACATCCAAGGTTACCTGAGGTTCTTCAAGTGTGATCTCAATGGTACAGGTGGGAGCCTGTGTCAAACCTGAGCCCCTTCACGCCTGGTCATCCATATTGCTAGGGCCTGGGCTCCCTGCTTCCTCCCCAGAGGTCAAGGGACTGTCCTGTGCCCAATGGCCCTGTTGTCCACATCTTGGACATGGTTTTCTGGGCCCTACGGTCTTCCTGGTATGGTTCCAGGGTTCTTTGGTCTTGATTCAGCACTCCTTTCAAAAGTGCCCAGGCTTCCTACACTGAAAACAGGTCTTATCACCACCTCCTGGGTTCCTTGGAGTAGCCAGGTGAGCTGTAGTGGCAATAGCCACCCCAATAATTGGGCCTTTTGGCGGTCACTCTGTGTTGCCTCTATATCCCAGTTGTTGTAGATGGTGGAGGCCACCGACAGTAACTAGGACGTATTTATCTGGGGTCCCAAGGCCAACTTTTGGAGTTTTCAGCAAATATCAGAGTAAGAGTTGTTAATGAAGTGAGCATTTATTACTATTATTGCCTCTGCTGAGTTAGGGTTCATATTGGTATATTTCTTGACAGCTTTAGTGATTCTTTCCCTAAATATTGCCAGGCTTTCTTCCCTTCCTTGAACTACCTCTGCCAATTTAGAAAAGTTGACTGGTTTTACCTGAATAGCTTTCATGCCTCCTATAAGGCACACTGTAATATGGCTGCGGAGATAGGGTCCCCCTTGACCCTGCTGGCAATTCCACCCTGGGTTCCCCAGGGGAACTGCTTGATTTCCAGGTGGAAGTTTTTGATTTAGTGCATGAAGCTGATCTTCATAAACCTGACCGGCTGCCCAAATCCTATTTCTTTCATCTAGCGAACAGCAATGTGAGAGCAAGACCCACACATCCTTCCAGGTCAGATCAAAAACAATCATCAGGTGTTCAAATTCTTCTATGAACCTCCTTGGGTCAACTGAGAAGCTTCCCAGTTTTTCCTTACATGTTTTGAGATCCCCATTGAGAGTGGAACGTGGCCCTTCACAGGATGTCCTATGGGCCCTGCTACTTCCCGTAAAGGACATATGGGAGGTAGATTTGGACTCAGAAAAGAGGGGCAAAGAGGAGGGGTGGACCATTCCAGTTTTTTTAATAGACATCCCAGGGGAGAATTTATGGGGACAGACTGAGGTTTCCTGTCCCATTGTCTCTATGGGAAGAGAACAGAATAGGCCAAGAGTAGATTACCCGTTGGACCAGGCGCCCCCGTGTCCAGCAGGTTTGGCTCAGAGGTTGCTTAGTTAGGCCGTGCCCAAAACCTCTAATCTGATGGCCGGTCAGACCAGGTGTCCCCGGTCCTGACACACCCGCCCCCCCATGCAGGCATCCCTCTCCTGAGTGGTACTTTATCGTGGGGACACCACGTTGTGTCCCCATGGTCAGAACACTGCCCTGGCTCTGGAGGCTGAGTGAAAACTTTCTCCCCCACAACCACATGGCAGATGGCAGGGGTCGGTCTACCCTCAGTTCTCTAAGATGGAAACAGCATGGAATGTCACAGGATATAGTCCTAGAAAACTACCTTTTAGTTAGAAAAAGAAAGATGGGATTACGGGGTGAGGGAGACCACATGTTACCACAGGGGCCTCACTACAGTCAGGAAGTTTTCCTACCAGGGTACCCTCAACTGCTGCACTGCTTCCTCAGCCTGAGGACAAACAGCTCTCCACATAGAGCAGGCACCCATTGGCTGAGGGGGAGGGGAGTCGCATGGGACTTGGACTGGCATGTAGAAGAACTGGATTTCCAAAATGCCATTTTCTGACTCCTAGTGTCATTAAAAAAAAAAAAAAAAAGGCAGGAACTCCGGGTTTGCACCACATTCACATTACTCACCACATCTCACCAGACTAGGGAAAGGAGGAGATACAAAGATGATGTGACAAGACAACCTCCGGAAGACACCCGTACTCCATCACCTTACCTTCGAAAGAAAGAGGCTCCCAGATTTTGGCATCAAATGTCAGGTCCAGTCTCTTTGTGGACTGTTGTCCTGGTTCTTTGGCTCCTTGCTTGGAAAATTCACAAGCAGGGCTGGTATGATGGAGTGACCACAGACAAGAAGCGATTCCACACGAACAGCTTTTATTACAGAAAATAAGGGAGCTATACAAAGAAAGAGTAAATCCCAGAGAGAAATGGGTCAGTTTCCAAGAGTGGAGAAAGACATTGAGGATGCCCAGGTGGTTTCCTTTTATTGGCTTGGTCTAGGGGAGGGCTTATGGGAGGTGTGGGATGGTACCAGATGACTGGCATATAAAACCTCAAGTTCCTGCTCTTTGTGGTTGTTAGCTGTGTTTTCCTGCAGTTCCTTCCCCCAGCTTCTCTGCCCCTAGGAGCCACCCCTCCTGGCCTGTACCTGCCACATGCAGATTTGGTCCCTGCCTGACAATGTGGACACCCTAGTTCAGGGGTGGGAAACCTGTGTCCTTGGAGCCACGTGTGGCCTTCTGGATCCTCGAGTGTGGCCTTTTGATGAATCCAGATTTTACAGAACAAATCGTTTTAATAAAGTCTAGTTACTACAGCCAGCAAAGGCATTTTGTGCACTGATTACAGCAAAACTGGGGAGAATGAAACCTTCCAGAGCCTTTGCAAGCTCATTTGAGTGTCCATCATATTACATACCAGCTTTTCAGGGAACAGTAGCTCAACTATTTACTGGCCATTGTTGTGGGTTGAATTGTGTCTCCCAAGAAGCTATGTTGTAGTCCTAACCCTTGCTGTCTATGAACGTGATCTTATTTGGAAATGGGGTCTTTGCAAATGTAATCAAATTAAAATGAGATCATAATGGATTAGGATGGGCCCTAAATCCAATGACTGGTGTCTCTATAAGAAAAGAGACCATTTGGAGACAGAGACGCAGAGGAGACACAGAAAGGGTAGAAGGTCATAAGACAGAAGTAGAAACTGGGGGGATGCAGCTAACAAGGGATGCCAAGGATTGCTGGCAAACACCGGGTGCCAGGGAGAAGCAAGGAAAGATTATTCCATAGAGCTTTTGGTGAGAACTTGGCCTTGCCAACACATAGATTTTGGACTGCTAGCCTCTGCCACTGCGGGAGAACAAATTCCTGTTGTTTTAAGCCATCCAGTTTGTGTCACTTTGTTACAGCTGCCCTTGGAAACAAATACAGCCTCCTACTGAGTACCAGGCCCTGTTGTAGGGACAAGAGATTCAGGGTGAACAGAACAGACAGCCTCCCTGCTCTCACATAGTTGACATTCTAGTAGGGGGAGACAGATAACCAACATGTAAATAAAGAACAAGAAAATCGCAGATAAGGAAAATTGCTCTGAAGATAGTGCAGTGAGTGGGATGACAGAGAGTGAATGGCGTCGGGCAGAGAGCTGTTTTAGCCAGGTTCATTTGGAAATTTGAGTTGAGAACTTAATAAAAAAGAAGACGAAAAGTGTACATACAATTTTACCTTTTTTTTTTTAAACTTAAGATCTCATAAAATCATCTCATCTTTGGAACAGAAAGATAAACGTCCTCCACTATGTAGGTGTCATTAGTTTTACTTTTGCATTTCCATATGGAGCTAGAATAATTTTCCACGTGTCTGTCCTCTCTGTCAGACTGGGGTTCTTTGAGGGCAGCAGTTGTGTGTGATACATCCTCATGCCTTGGTGCCTAGGTCCACAATAAGCCAATAAGAAGGGCTAGAGAGCACTGGGTAAGAGCACAGTCTTTGTCATTCATTATGGGGTGAGGGAGACCACATGTTACCACAGGGGCCTCACTACAGTCAGGAAGTTTTCCTGCCAGGGTACCCTCAACTGCTTCTATTTTGCCTGGGTTTCAGTCTACTTTTTTTTTAATTTTTTATTGCTTCTCTCTCAAGCCATGTGAGCCTGGGTTTCAATATAGACTCAAGCACTTACTGACTCTGGGAAAGATCCTTAATTCTCTGCAGTTCCATTTCCTTATCTGTAAAATGGAAATCATGATACTTAAATCATAGGGTAATTATGAGGACTGAGTAAGACACAATGTGTGTAAAGTTGTATGTCCAGATGGGGAAGTTTTCAAGAAAGAACTTAGTTGGTTGTTTTTTTTGTTTTGTTTTGTTTTGTGACAGAGTCTCACTCTGTTGCCCAAGCTAGAGTGCTGTGGCATCAGCCTAGCTCACAGCAATCTCAAACTCCTGGGCTCAAGCGATCCTTCTGCCTCAGCCTCCTGAGTAGCTGGGACTACAGGCATGCGCCACCATGCCCAGCTAATTTTTTCTATATACACTTTTAGTTGGCCAATTAATTTGTTTCTATTTTTTAGTAGAGACGGGGTCTTGCTCTTGCTCAGGCTGGTTTTGAACTCCTAACCTTGAGCAATCCGCCCGCCTCAGCCTCCCAGAGTGCTAGGGTTACAGGCGTGAGCCACCACACCTGGCCGAAAGAACTTAGTTTTATCTATATTGTTTGACTTTTTACAACAAGAATGTATTTATGTATTATCTGTATAATTTCAACAATTTCTCTGTCATAAAATACATATAATATTTACCATCTTAACCATTTTTAAGTGGACAACTCAGTGGTCTCAATTACACTCATATTATTGTGCAACCATCACCACCATCTCCAGAACTCTTTTCAAAACTGAAACCTTAGACCTGTCAACCAATAATTCTCATTCCCCTCCCTTCAGCTACTGGCAACCACCATTCTACTAATATTTTCTGTCTCTATGATTTTGACTAGTCTAGGGTCTTTATATAAGTGGAATAATACAGTGTTTGTCTTTTTGTGACTGGCTTATTTTACTTGGCATAATGTCCTCAAGGTTCATTCATGATGTAGCATATGTCAGAATTTCCCTCCTTTTCAAGGCTAATATTTCAGTGTATGTATATACCACATTTAGTTTATCCATTCATTTGTCAATGAACACTTGGGTTGCTTCCACATTCTAACTATTGTGAATAATGCTGTTATGAACATGGATGTACAAATATCTCTGAGACCCTGAAATACTTTTGGGTATATACTCAGAAGTGGACTTGCAGGGTATATGGTAATTCTGTTTAAATTTTGAAGACCTGCCATACTGTTTTCCATAGCAGCTGTACTATTTTAAAATCCCAGCAACAATACACAAGGGTTACAATTTCTCTGCATCCTTGCCAACACTTGTTATTTTCTGGTTTTTTTTTTTTTTTTTTTTTTTTTTAGACAGAGTCTCACTTTGTTGCCCAGGCTAGAGTGAGTGCCGTGGCGTCAGCATAGCTCACAACAACCTCAAACTCCTGGGCTCAAGCAATCCTGCTGCCTCAGCCTCCTAAGTAGCTAGGACTACAGGCATGCGCCACCATGCCCGGCTGATTTTTTCTATATATATTAGTTGGCCAATTAATTTCTTTCTATTTATAGTAGAGACGGGTCTCGCTCTTGCTCAGGCTGGTTTTGAACTCCTGACCTTGAGCAACCCGCCCGCCTTGGCCTCCCAGAGTGCTAGGATTACAGGCGTGAGCCACCGCACCAGGCCTCTGGTTTTTTGATAGTAGCCCTCCTAATGGGTGTGAGGTGATATCTCATTG
>VSMD01074512.1:0-91066 GCA_008750895.1 Mirza zaza | reverse complement strand
AAGCTTAGTTTTGCAGGGAATAAGATTCTAGGCTGGGCATTGTTTTGTTTCAGAAGAGTGAGAATGGGGCCCCAGTCTCTCCTTGCTTGTAAAGTCTCATTAGAGAAGTCTGATGTTATTCGAATTGGCTTTCCCTTGTAAGTTACTTGCTTCTTTCGTCTTACAGCTCTTAGAAGGGCCTCTTTAGTTGATATTTTCGTCAGTGCGATGACTGCATGTCGTGACGTCTTCCTGTTTGCATTGAATCTCCCAGGGGTCCTCTGAGCTTCTTGAACTTGTATATTGAGATTATTAGCAAGGCCTGGGAAATTTTCCTCTATTATATCTTCAAATAGCTTGTCCAACCCGTGGGTGTTGTCTTCTTCCCCTTCTGGTAACCCTATGACCCTCACATTAGGTTTCTTCACATAATCCCACAGCTCTTGTAGGCTTTGCTCTTTTCTCTTGTTTCTCTGCTCTATTTCTGTGACTGATTTATTTAATTGAAGGGTGTTATCTTCAATCTCTGAGATTCTTACTTCTGTTTGGTCTACCCTATTCTTGAGACTTTCCACTGTATTTTGTAGCTCCCTGACCTGATTCTTCATCTCCAGGAGTTCGGTTAAACTTTTCTTCATTGTGTCTATTTCTTTAGTGAACTTTTTTTCTAGATCCTGGAGGCTTTTTGTGGTTTCTTTATGCTGGTTATTGAGTTGTTCTTGCAGGCCAGTGAGTGTTCTTATGATCCACATACGGAATTCCTCTTCTGTCATTTTGGTTGCCTGATTTTGGTTGGTGTCCGTTTCTAGGGGGCTGGGGCTCCTCTTTGGGGGTGTGTTTTCCGATTGGTTCTTCATATTTCCTGAGTTCCTTCGCTGATTTCTTCCCATGTCGATCAGTTGTTGTTTCTTTTCTTTAGGTTTTTGTTTGGGTATTCACACACCTTGTTTAGTTTCTGAGCCGGTAGGTGGTGTCTGTGGGTGAGATTCGACCACTCCCTGTATAATGAGTCAGTAGGTGTCATTAAAAGGGTGTGCAGGATGCTCTCCCTGTCAGTAGGTGGCGCTTGCTTGGAGGAACGGGCTACATTGTTGTTTTTGTGTCCTGTTATTAGCTCTTGTTCCTGAAGAGAGAACTCTAGTGCCTCAGGTGGTGGGTGGGGCCCTGGGATTTCCAGGTGTGTCCTTTTCTCCCCTTCAGTGAGGGCTGGTCTAGGAGAGAGTCTGGGCAGAGCTGAGTTGGGTAAGCCCGCCCTCAGGCACCACCAATGTCGTCAGCAGGGGTCAAAGTTCTGTTCTCTGCTTCCAGGCAAAGCTGACAGGGAGGGGCTGGAATGGCCCCGGTCAGTCAGAGAGTCTGCGTGTTGGGGTGGGGCTGTCCGAGACCCGTGGTCTGGAGTGGGCCTGGCTCTTTCCGCCATCCCCAACTCCGCGGCTACTCCTGAGCCTCTGTCAGCAGGCCAGACCACAAGCCACCAGGCCTCCTCTGGCTGTGATGCCGGCGGGGATGTTCCCTGTGCAGAAACGCCACCTGGGCTGGGCGCACCGCCTCCCTTTGAGGGGAGAGTTGCCCTCTAGGACGCTGATCTGCCCCTGAAGGCACACATACCTCAGCAGGCTGTTCTCGTATATCCCTTCTGTGCCCCGGGATATGCGAGGCCTCGGTGCACGGGATGTGGTCTGCAGGTCTGACCTCTGGGTCCCAGAGTTCAAACTTTGTCCCCACCAGGGAGATGAGTGCCTGTCCCAATTCACCCACAGGGAGCCCAAGCTGGGTCTATGTCTCTCAACCTCAGGCACTGCCCCGTTCTCCTGGGATCACTGTGCCAGCAGCACCTGGGAGGGCTGGCGGGCAGAGAGCTCACAGTCTGAGTTCCCCTTAGTCAGCTGTAGGTCCCCAAAAGGGAAGGTCCCGTTCCCTGGAGGTGCCTCTGGCTGGTGGCTATATTGTCTCTCTGTCTCTCTGGGCAGCCGCGGGTAGGGTCGGGGGAGGGGAGGAGGAGGCAATATGGTGTCTGCCTCGCGGCTCGGGTCTGTGCACACGGAGGTGCCCGAGGGAGTTGGGAGCCTGGTGCCGCGTCCGCTACTGGCTTACCGCTCACTGGCGGTGGTTGTCGCTGGCCTGGTGTCCGCAGGTCCCTCTGCTTGCTGGTGAGCCCACCAGCAGTCTGGGATGCAGGGGAGGGGAACCGGCAGATCCACCTACCCTTCTCACTGGTCTCCGGGCTGCTCCGGGGGTCCCAGCTTCCAGTTCTCCTCCCCGACCTCCTCCCGTGGAGTCTCCTGTGGTCTCAGGTACTCCTCCTGTCGACCCTCATCAGATGTAGGCTCGTCTTCTTGCTTCTTTCTTCTAATTTCTGCTAGAATCTGTCTTTTCTTCAGCGACACTCTGTCTGGCAGTGTTTCTCATCCGCCATCTTCTGGGCGGGTCCGAGTCCTTTCTCTTTTATTTGTGATTAATCAAGCAAGAGGTTTATTAATTTTGTTTATCTTTCCAAAGAACCATCTTTTTTTTTTTGATCTTCTGTATAATTTTGTTGTTTTCAATTTCTTTTAGTTCTGTTCTGACCTTAGTTACTTCTTTTCTCCTGCTTGGTTTGTGCTTGATTTGGTCTTCCTTTTCTAGTTCCTTCTAATATGTCATTAGATTTTTAATGCATAATTTTTCTGTATTTTTGATGTAGGGATTTAAGGTTACAAGTTTTCCCCTTAGGACTGCTTTTTCTGTAATACCATAGATTTTTATAGCTTGTGTGCTCTTTGTCATTATGTTCAAGGAATGTTTTAGTTCCCATCTTAATTTCATCATTGATCCAATAATCATTCAGCAGTAGGTTGTTTAATTTCCATGACTTTTGTAGAATTTTTTTTTTTTTTTTGAGACAGAGTCTCACTTTATTGCCCAGGCTAGAGTGAGTGCCGTGGCGTCAGCCTAGCTCACAGCAACCTCAAACTCCTGGGCTCAAGCAATCCTGCTGCCTCGGCCTCCCAAGTAGCTGGGACTACAGGCATGCGCCACCATGCCTGGCTAATTTTTTCTATATATATTAGTTGGCCAATTAATTTCCTTGTACTTATAGTAGAGATGGGGTCTCGCTCTTGCTCAGGCTGGTCTCGAACTCCTGAGCTCAAATGATCCGCCCACCTCGGCCTCCCAGAGAGCCAGGATTACAGGCTTGAGCCACCGCGCCCGGCCACTTTTGTAGAATTGAATGTTTCTCTTCAAGTTCACTTCTAGCTTTCTTCCACTGTGGTCTGAGAAGACATGGTATGATTTTTGAATTATTATTCAATTATTTTAATTATTTTGAAATTTTTGAGCCATGTTTTGTGGCCTAAAATATGATTAATCTTGGATAATGTTCTATGTGCTGAAGAGTAGAATGTATATTCAGTAGTTTTGGGGTAAAGCATTCTGTAAATGTCTGTTAGGTTCAATTGTGTAAACGTTCTATAAATGTTTTTTGGTTCAATTGTCCTATAGTCCTCTTTAAGTGTAGCGTTTCTTTTTTTCTTTTCTGTTTGGATGATCTGTCTAGTTCTGTCAGTGGGGTGTTAAATTTCCTGACAATTACAATGTTTCAATTTCTTGATTTAGGTCTAGTAGGGTTTGCTTTATGAATCTGAGTGTTCCTATGTCAAGTGCATAGATATTAGGATTGTTATGTCTTCTTGTTGAATTGCTGTCTTTACCATTATATAGTGAACTTCTTTGTCTTTGTTTACTATTGTTGATTTATACTCAATTTTATCTGATACAAGAATGACTACATCTGCTTTCTATTTGTTTCCATTTGCATGGAATACTTTTTCCATCCCTTCACCTTGAGGCTGTATGAGTCCTGGAAACAGCAGATACTTGGCTCATATTTTTTTCTCCTTTCAGCCAGCCTATGTCTCTTGAGTGGAGAATTCAAACCATTCATGTTGATTGATAGAATAAGATATGTAGGATGCTCTTCTGTTCTTCTTGTTGATTATAATTTATTGCTTTGTTTTACTTCTTGTATTATTGCTTTATTTGAGATCTGAGCTTTAGCTTTCAGGTGATTTTATACTGGGGAATGATCAGTGTGTTTCTCCATGTATAATGCAGTTTTGAGTATTTGCTTCATGGCAGGTTTAGTCTTGACAAATTTCTTCAGTGCTTGCTTGTCTTGGACAGTCTTTATTTCTCCTTCATTCATGAAACTTAGTTTTGTACAATACAAAATTCTAGGCTGGCAATTGTTCTGTTTGAGAAGATTGATGATGGAGTCCCAATCCCCCTGGCTTGTGAGGTCTCAGTTGATAAGTCTGCAGTCAGCCTGATGGGTTTTCCTTTGTAAATTACTTTGCATTTTCATCTTACAGCTCACAGGAATTCTTCCTTTGTGTTCACTTTGGCCAGTCTGATGACTATGTGTCTTGGTGATTGCTTCTTTGTGATGAATCTCCAAGGTGTTCATTGAGCTTCTTGTATGTAGATGTCTAAATCTCTAATAAGACCAGGGAAATTTTCCTCAATTATTTCCTCAAATAAGTTTTCTAGCCCTTGTACATTTTATTCTTTACCCTCTGGGTTGTCTATGATTCTTATATTTGGGTATTTTACATAGTTCCATATTTCTTGTAAACTTTGTTCATTCTTCTTAATCCTCTGTTCATTATTTTGACAGACTGATTTAATTCAAAATTTATCTTCAAGCACTGAGATTCTTTCTTCTGCCTAGTCTAGTCTATTCTTAAAACTGTGTTTTGTATTTCCTTAGATGAATTTTTCATTTCCAGAAGTTCTATTTGTTTTTTATTTAATATGTTGAGCTCTTTAGTGAATTTTTTATTAATTTTCTGAATTGTTTTTCTGGTTTCTTTGAGTTGATTTTCCATTTTCTATTGGATTTTGTTGAGCTTCTTTGTAATACTTATTTGGAATTCTTTGTCTGTCATTTCATTATGTTCATTTTGGTTAGTATCCTTGCTAGAGAGGTGGTGTTCCCTTTTGAAGGAGACCTTCTCTTCTGAGTTTTTGTACTTCCAGAGTTCTTATGCTGATTCCTTCTCATTTGGAGTAGTTGTTGCTTCTTGGTTTTGGATTTTCTTTTGTTTAGATGGGGCTTTTTCCTCTCACTCACTCATACTGAGTTGTTTGTAGTATGTGTTTGGTAAGAACCTTTGGCTTCTTTCGTGGGTGCTTTGATGGTGATCTAGGTTCTGGATGGATGCCTTAGTAATGGATATCCCCAGTGTGATTTTTTCTAAGTTGCTAGTTGTTCGTATGCTGTATCAGTAATGAGCTATGTTTGTGGGCAGATTCCTTGTTTCTCTTTGATGAGAGAGGATGGAGGCTTTTGAAATCCCTTCTCTATCCCCAGCCTTGTGGTCTTCTTATCAATGTGTGAATTATAATGGAATGCTCAATTTAATCACTGAGACAGTAGGTGGTGCTTGTGGGTGAGAAACAACCTTACCCTGTAAGACTGAGTCAGTAAATATTGAAAAAGGCTCTACAGATTGTCCTCCCTGTCAGTAGGTGGCATTTGCTAGAAGGAATAGGCTGCCATGTTGTTTTGTGCCTGACTCTAGTCCCTCAGGAGGAGCCTTTGAATATCCCAGGTGGTGTGTGGTCCCTGAAACTTCCAGGTATGTTCTTATTCTCTGCCTCTGTGTAGGCAAGTGTGGGAGTGAGGCTGGGTTGGGTGGGCATGCCCTCAGCCTCCACAAAAGCTGCTAAGGTACCTATTTTAGCATGGTTCAAAGGTCTTTTCCCCACTTCTGGGGAAAGCTGCCTGGGAGGGGCTGAAGTGGTCCCACCCAGCCAGAATGTCTGTGGAGACAGGGCTATCTGAGATTCACAATCTGACTGTCCAGCTTTGACATCTCCTCCCCACCTGCATGTCTGTCCCACTAGCATGCATTTCCATAAAATGGTGGCAGGGCAACTCCCAAATTGGGTACCCTGGATCCACTACAATTCCATAGTGGAAGAGGTATGGGCCTTACTCTTTGTGGATCCCTCAGCCTGGAGTGTGTGCCCACTAGAGAGAGGGAGCTACTCACCTACTTCTCAGCACAAAATGCTTTCCTGGCTGGAATGTGTGGAGGAGGGTCCACCAGTCACAGTCAGCTCTGGCGCCTGAGTAAACTACACCTGGTTGCTGTGGCTCCCAGGGCTGTACTGTAGAGTCCACCCTACATTTTCCTGTGGGGTAGGGTGGATGCTCTCCCAGCTTGCTGTGTCTCAGAACCCCACAGTATTCTACTGTCATATCTGTCTATGTGGGTTTCCTCATCACTGAGTCAAACTCACAGACCTTCTCCCTGTGTCTTGAGCAACTCACTTGAGTCTGGAGGACACAGAGTCTGGCCTGCTTGTCTGACTGGCGTGCAATTCCACAAAGTCCGTTGGGCAGAGTGTTCCCAAATTGGACACCACAGATTCACTGCAGGCTCCAAAGGGAGAGGCGTGGGTCTCACTTTCTGTAGAAATCTCAGCCTGTGGCACATTCCACTGGGGGGAGGCAGCCACTAGCCTATTTCTCGGCACAAGCTGCTCTCCCAGCTAAAATGGGTAGGGGAGAAGCCACAACTTGCAGTCTTCCTCAGCTCCTGATTGAACCATGCCTCATTGCTACAGCATCTGGGACTGTGCTCCATGCTCTTCCTAACAACAGAATCTATCCCAAACAGTAGGAACAATAGGGTAGTTTTCCTGTGGTGGTTGAGTGGATGTTCTCCTGGCTCGCTGTGTCACAGAATCCCACAGTATTTTGCTATCAGATCTGCCCATATGGGCTTCCTTACCATCTGAGTTTGACTCACTGAACCCCCCCAACACCCCCCCCCCAGCCCGACAGTGTCCTCAGCAACCCACTCAAGTCCAGGTGCCTGGGTCTGGCTTGGCTGTCTGATCTGCTGGTGTGCAACTCAGTTGGCAAAACACTCTTTGGCAGAAAGTTCCAGAATCGGGCTCCCTAGATCCTCTGCAGGCCCTGAAAGAGAAAGGCATGGGTCCCACTTTCTGTGGAAACCTCAGCCTGTAGCACACTGCTGTTGGGGGCCAGTGGTGGCTGCTCACCAAATTCTTGGCCAGACAGCTTTCCTTATCGTTGTGTGGGGGGAGGGGGAGAGTGGCAGGGAAGGAAGCATCTGAATGGAAGAAAGCTGGCTTTCTGGCCTCTGGTGACACTCTCCCTAATGGGGAGCCCTGTGTGGAGTGTCCAAGCTCCAGAATCATGCAAGTTCTCCCCGCTATACCATGTTTGTCACTGTGTTTGGGTTTATGGGGGTGTAAAAGCCTCCGAGAAACTTGGTAGCTCACTGGCCACCAAATGCCTGTGGAATAGTGAGAGGGACCCACACCCCTTACCCTTTCACTAGGTCTGTTCCTCACCAATATCTTTTTTTCTTTATCTTCTACCTTCTCTGCTTCACAATTTTCCTCCATGAGATCGATCCCCAACAGGCACTGGCGTTTCACTCTATGACCCACACACATTCTGCATCTCCTCTCTCTTTTGTCAGAACTCCTATTTTCCCACTGGGATGGTCTGAGATGCAATGTCTATAGTTGGCCATCTTGTCCCAAGAATGACTGGATCTTGCTTTTTAATTCACTCAGCCATTCTATGTCTTGACAGGAGAGTTTGATCCATTTATATTTAAAGTAATTATTAATAGGGAAAGATTTACTATTGACATTTAGTTAATTGCTTATTGTGTGTCTTATAGCTCATTTTCTTTCTTTTCCTCTGTTCATGTCTTCCTTGATATGTCATTGATTTTTTTATAATGAAATGATTTCTTTCACATTTCTTTTGTGTAACATCTATGGGCTTTTTATTTGGGGTTACCATGGAACATACATAAAATATCTTTTAGTTATAATAGACCACTTTATGTTGGTTTTACTTTAACTTCAATTGCACACAAAAAGTACACTTTTACTTTCCCATCCCAGTTTGTGTTATATATATCACAAATTATATCTTTTTATAGTGTGTATCCATTAACATAATATCATAGATATAGTTATTTTTACAGTTTTGTCTTCTAATGCCTATGTCATAAATAAAAGTAATTTATATGTCACCATTACAGTATTGTAGTATTCTGTATTTGCCTATATATTTACCTTGGGTTTGGATCACAGTCCCAAAAGATACAATCCCAAACTAATCCCAAATGTTGAAATCCCTAAAGTCAAAATACCTAACATCTAAGATCCCTAACAATCATAGGACAGTTGCATCATATTAAGTGAAACTATTGTTTCGTTATTATCTTTATGGAGAATAAAATGGATTTCAATTGAATCCCCAAACCACAATGACAAATTTGGAATTAGGTGTGATCAAGGCTTTTAAAAGTGAATTTCAAGGTGTTATCAATAAAATATGTTTTTTTGTCTATTTAGTCCAAGAACTTTGGCAGAAAATTCAGATGAGTACGTTGGCTATGTGACATAGCAATGACAAAAACTTTAGTTTAAAAATGCACTATTTGCTTGCATTGACATTCTTTTCAGTTGATGACATTCCAAAAGCTTTTAATGATTTAAAGCTGCATTTGCCTAAAGAAACCATCAAACTTACTGACCAGTTTGAAAATAATTATCTGCATTGTAATATAAGAAGACACTTAAACAATGGTGTTGTTCTTCAAAAACCAGTATTGTTTCCACCAAATTTGTGTTCTGTATATGAGTGCATGCAAATGGATTTCCGCATACTCAAAACATAGAAGCATGGCACAGAAGATAGGAAAATTTAATAGGGAATGCTCATGTCAGTGTGTATCAAATCATGGGAGAATTTCAAAGATAGCATCACTACGTAGAAAATGAATGTGAATGCATTCTCTGAGGAAAGCTATTTCCTGAAAGAAATTTTAAAATGCAGCTATTTATCATCATGCAATACTTTATTTATTTTTATTTTAGCATATTATGGGGGTACAAATGGTTAGGTAATGTATATTGCCCTTGCCCAACCAAAGTCAGAGCTTCAAGCATGCCCATTCACCAGACGGTGTGCACCACACTCATTTCATGTGTATATACCCTTCTCCTTCTTCCCCTCCCATCTGCCCAACACCCAATGTATGTTATTACTATATGTGCACTTAAGTGTTGATCAGTGAAAACCAATTTGCTGGTGAGTACATGTGGTGCTTGTTTTTCTATTCTTGGGAGACTTCACTTAGTGGAATGGGCTCCAGATCTCTCCAGGATAATACAAGAGGTGCTAGATCACTGTTGTTTTTTGTGGCTGAATAGAACTCCATGGTATGCATATAATGCATTTTATTTTATTTTCTAATTTTTTATTTCAGGAAATTATGGGGGTGCAAACATTTTGGTTATATGTTATCACTTTGCCATAGCCCACCCATGATTTGAGACATGCTGTTTCCCCCCAACAATGCTTACTGTATCCATTAGTTGTGCGTTTACCCACCCCAAACCCCTACCCCCAAAGAATATTACTACTGTGTGAGCACCTTAGTGTTGATCAGTCAGTGCCAGTTTGATGTCGAGTACATGTGGAGCCTATTTTTACATTCTTGTGACACCTCACTTCAGAGGATGGGCTCAAGCTCTATCCAGGAAAATATAAGAGGTGCTAGATCACTATAGTTTTTTATAATTGAGTAGTATTCCATTGTATACATATATCCCATTTTATTAATCCATTCATGTATCGATGGGCACTTGAGTTGTTTCCACATCTTTGCAATTGTGAATTGTGCTGCTATAAACATTTGAGTGTAGATTTTTTATAGAATATCTTTTTTCTTTTGGGTAGATGCCCAGTGATGGGATTGCTGGGTCAAATGGTAGTTCTACTTGTATCTCTTTGAGGTATCTTCACATTGCTTTCCACAGAGGTTGTACTAATTTGCAGTCCCACCAGCAGTGTATGAGTGTTCCTATCTCTCTGCATCCATGCCAACATTTATTGTTTTGGGACTTTTGTTCAGCATATTATGGGGGTACAAATGTTTAGGTTACATATGTTGCCTTTCCACTCTTCCCCCCTGGAGTTAGAGTTTCAAGTGTGTCCATCCCCCCTGATGGTATACATCACGCTCATTATGTATGTATATACCCATCCCCTCATACCCCCTCCCATCTGCCCGACACTCGATAAATGTTATTCCTGTATATCCACTTAGATGTTGATCAGTGAAACCAATTTGCTGATGAGTACATGTGGTGCTTATTTTTCCATTCTTGGGATACTTCACTTAGTAGAATGGGTTCCAGCTCTATCCAGGAAAATACAAGAGGTGCTGTATCGCCATTGTTTCTTATAGCTGAATCGTACTCCATGGTATACATATACCACATTTTATTAATCCACTTGTGTATTGATGGGCACTTGGATTGTTTTCACATTTTTGCAATTGCGAATTGTGCTGCTATAAACATTTGAGTGCAGATATCTTTTTTATAGAATGTCTTTTGTTTTTTTGGGTAGATGCCCAGTAATGAGATTGCTGGGTCAAATGGTGGAACTACTTGTTTCTCTTTAAGGTATCTCCATATTGCTTTCCACAGAAGTTGAACTAGTTAGCAGTCTCACCAGCAGTGTAGGAGTGTTTCTATCTCTCTGCATCCACGCCAACATTTATTGTTTGGGGACTTTTTGATAAAGGCCATTCTCACTGGAGATAAGTGATATCTCATTGTGGTTTTAATTTGCATTTCCCTGATTATTAGCAATGTTGAGCATTTTTTCATATGTTTCTTAGCCACTAGTCTATCTTCTTTTGAAAAGTCATGGAATACTTTAAAACATAGTTAATAATTAGGAAAGTCCACTAGCTTTTATGGACTATCTCCATGCAATTGTCTATAATCTATCCCTGTAACACATTTCTTCACATGTCAAGTTTTCTTTTTAGTTTTTCTTTTCTTTTTTTAGATTTATTTCACTATTTTAAATTGTTATCATTATATTTTATAAGTTGCTATGCTATATATTTCATATTCACTTCATTTCCAATACTGGAGGTATAAGGTATTGTGTAAGTATTTTTAGAAAGTTCTCATTCATTTTATGCATTTACTGCAAATGTGACTCCATAAAAATGCATTATCACAATGTTGACTTTGTACATAATCATTGTACATATACAAAAAAAAACATTGAAACTTCCTCAATAAATGAAGAGATGCCTTTCTATTACATCTGCATTTGTGAAAGACAAAATTTCTCAAAATCTTGAGTTTGGGGAAACTGGTGCAGTGTTGATGTGGGGGTCACCTATCATGGTTTTTGATCAATCTCATCAAAAGACTTAGCTTTCCTGTCACAATATTTCAGATGACTGCAGTTTTAAAGCTGAGTGCACACAATTTGCAAACATAGTGATATCTGGTTATACTTTTTGCTTTTTGACCATACTTCTTTATAAACATGGTTCACCTACTCATAACTCTTATACCTGTGTGATTGTAATTAGTATATTTGAGTGTTTATGCTTGCAAATATATATATTACTATTGCATTATATAATATAATATATATATTACTATACATTATTTTATTATGTAAAGTGTTCTATGAAGTGTTCTGTCATGTTTTTTATATATTCCTCAAATAAATCTCCTTTTAAAAATGTAAATAAATATATTTTTAAAAATTTAATTTTTTTCCAGAATCATTTTTTTGGGGATTTTAATCTTTTGGGATTGTGATTTTTGGGATTTTAGACTTTAGGATTTGGGTCATTATTTCAATATTTAAAATTATGACATTCAGAATTATATCTTTCGAGATTATGACCAGCTTCCATTTACTTCTGCCAAGCAAGCTTTAACCTTTTGTATGCTTTCCTGTTGCTGCCTAGCTACTTTAATTTCAACTTGAAAGGCTCCTTTTAGTATTTCTTGTAATACTTGTCTAGTGGTGAATTTCTTTATCTTTTGATTATCTAGGAAAGTTATCATCTCTCCTTAAGTTTTAAGAACAATTTTGCCAGATACAGTGTTCTTGGTTGCTACATTTCCCTCTCCCCAGTACTTTGTATATATCATAACACTCCTTTCTGTCTTGTATAATTTCTGTTGGGAATTCCTCAGATTGTCAAATGGGGCCACTTTTGTACATGATAAATTTATTTTCTCTTACTGCTTTGAAAATTCTCCTTTGTCTTTAACTTTTGAAAATTTAATTATAATGTGTCTCAGCATGGACTTCTTTGGGTCTTAGCTGGGATCCAATGGGCTTCTTTAATCTGGATATTCATTTCCTTTCCCAGATTTGGGAAGTATTTGGCCTTATTTGTTTAAATAATCCTTCTTTCTATCTTCTCCTTTTGAGACTGACTAATGTATAAATTAATTGCCTTTATGGTGCTCCATAAATCCCTTAGACTATTTTTAGTACTTCTTTTTTTCTTTTGGCTCTTTTTAATGGATGATTTCAAATGACCTGTCTTCAAGTTCATTGATTCTGTATTTTGCTTGATCAAGTCTACTCTTGAACCCTGCTGGTGAATTTTTCAGTTCATTTGTTACCTTCTTCAGCTCCAAAAAAAATTTTTTGCCTCTCATTGATATTTTCTTTCCCCTGTTGAAATTGTCATTTTGATTTAATTATTGTTTCCCTGAGCTCATTGAGCATCTTTGTGATGGGTATTTTGAATTCTTTGTCAGGTAATTTATATACTTCTATGTTTTGGGTCAGTTTCTGGAAGTTTATTTTTTCCTTTGATCTGGCCATTTTACCTGTTTTCTTTTGTTGTTTTTGTTTCCTTTGCAACTTTGTTTTGGTATCAATGCATATGAAAAATAAGCTACTTCTCCCAGTGTTATGAACAGGCTTTGTACAGGGAAACACCTTCATCAGTCAGCCCAAATAGAAATTTTGAGGGCCTCTCAAACTTTTTCTTTGCATGTGTTTTCTCTGGACTTGTGTTTGCAGATTATTTTTATTTTATTTCAGAATAATATGGGGGTACAAATGTGTTGGTTATACAATTTGCTTTTGTACAGTTTTAGTCAAAGATATAAGTATGCCCATCACCCAGACAGTGTGAATTGTACACATTAGGTGTGAGTTTACCCATCTCCTCTATAGCCTTCCTACCTGCTTGATATCCATTAAGTTTTACTTCCATATGTGCACATAAATGTTGATCAATTAGTTCCAATTTAGTATTGAGTACATGTGGTGTTTGTTTTTCCATTATTGTGATACTTCACTTAGAAGAATGGGCTTCAGTTCCATCCAGGTTTTTACAAAAAGTATTAGTTCACCTTTTTTTATGGCTGGATAGTACCCCATGGTATACATATACCAGTTTATTAATCCACTCATGTATTGATGGGCACTTGTGTTGAATTCACATCTTTGCAATTGTAAATTGTGCTGCAATAAACATTCAAGTAGAAGTGTCTTTTTAAAAAGTAAAATGTATTTTTTCCTTTGGGAAAATACCCAATAGTGAATTGCTGGGTCAAATGGTAAGTCTACTTATATGCCAACAACAGTGAAGCTTAGAATCAAATCAATGGCTCAATACCTTTCATAATAGAAACAAATAATATAAAACACCCTGGAATATATTTAACCAAGGAAGTGAAAGACCTCTATTGGGAGAACTATGAAACATTGAGGAAGGAAATAATAGAGGATGTAAACAAATGGAAAAACATATCATGGTCATGGATTGGCAGAATCAATATTGTTAAAATGTCTACACTAACCAAAGTCATTGACAGATTCAATGCAATTGTCAATAAATACCAATGTCATTTTTTCACAAATCTAGAAAAAATAATTCTATGCTTTGTTTGGAACAAGAAAAGACCCTGAATAGCCAATGCAACCTTAAGCAAAAAGAACAAATTGGGAGGCATCAATTTACCAGACTTCAAGCTATACTACAAGGCTATAGTAACAAAAACAGCTTTATTTTGGCACAAAAACATAGACATAGACCAATGGATCATAACAGAGAACCCAGATATAAAACCATCCTCATATTGCCATCTGATTTTTTACAAAGCAGACAACAATGTACACTGGGGAAAACAACTCCTATTCAATAAATGGTGCTGGGAAAATTGAATAGGCACGTGTAGAAGACTGAAACAGGATCTGCATCTCTCACCACTCACAAAAATTATTTCATGATGGATAACAGACTTAAACCTAAGGCATGAAACAATAAGAATCATAGAAGAAAATGTTGGAAAAACTTTTATATACATTGGCTTAGGCAAGAAATTTATGAAGAAGACCCCAAAAGCAATCATAGTAACAGCAAAAATAAATAAATGGGACCTGATAAATTAAAAAAGTTTCTGCATGGCAAAGGAAATTATCATTAGAGTGAATAGATAACCTACAGAATGGGAGAAAATATTTGCGTGCTATACATCTGATAAAGGGCTGATAAACAGAGTCTACAAAGAACTCAAGCAAATCAGCAAGAAAAAATCAAACCACCCCATTAAAAAGCAGGCAAAAGACATGAACAGAAACTTTTCAAATGAAGATAGACTACTGGCCAATAAGCATATGAAAAAATGCTCAATGTCTCTAATCATCAGGGAAATGCAAATCAAAACCACAGTGAGATATGACCTAACTCCAGTGAGAATGGCTCTTATCAAGAAGTCCCAAAACAGCAGATGATGGCGTGGATGTGGAGAGAAAGGAACTGTTTGTGGGACTGCAGACTAGTACAACTGCTATGGAAAGTTGCATGGAAATACTTCATAGAACTAAATGTAGATTTTTGTTTAATTTCAGAATATTATGGGGTAACAAGCATTTAGGTTACATATAATTGCCTTTACACTGCCCAAGTCAGAGCAACAAGCATGCTTAGTCAGATTTTTTTAGTTTCTTTTTGTCTTTTTTTCAGGAGCTCATGATCTCTTACTCCCTCTGCTGTCTGTCTGCACCATACGTCCTCTGAAGCATTAGCAGCATTACTGTTCAGGGTTTGTGTTGTTCTCAGCTGCCTCCAGGTATCTAGATTATGCTGGGTGTCATCCATGCTCTGAAACAAAACAGACAGAAACTAGTCCTTTGCGCAGCTTTCTGAAAAGCCAAAACATTGGACACATACTCTACTCTTCTCTTTCCTCCCTGTAGGAGAGGCAGCAGAGCTGTATAAGCCTCTGTCTGCTCTACCATGGGTCTTCTGGAGAAGCAGCACACCACCCAGCTCTTCTTTTATTCTCAGAGTTTTCAAGGCATCTGAAGTATACCAGGTCCCATCAGTGCTCAAAAACAGGTGAGATAGAATCCAGTCCCTTGGGAAGCCCCCCCCCCTCCCGGAATGTTAGAATATTGGACATACTGTCCCATCATCTTTCCCTCCCCTGGAAGAAACTGGGATCTGGGAGTGTCCTCTTGATTGTGTGACACTGTGCCAGTGGGGAGGTAATATTCTAAAAGGATGCCACAAATTTTCCTACCAGGTTCTATGTTGCTGGTTTCATGCTTGCCTAGGGTGCAGGAAACTCTTAACTTGTTTCTAGTTTTCTCAAAGGGAATTATTCCATGTTTTATTGAATTGGTATCTCTGTGAGAGGAAGGACAGGCTGGAACTTTTTATTCTACCATTTTACTGATGTCACACCTCTCTCAGATGTATTTTAATAAAGATGGGCTGGAGGAGTTTTAGATAAACACCCTATCTAGCTTTATTGACTGGATTTTATGAATATTATTGATACCTAACAAATAATTTCTCAGGGTGGGTCATTTATGCAGATAACTATTTTTTTTCCATTATATGTTTATGTATTTATTTGTGCCTTACCTTATTTCACTGGCTTTATTACTTTTTATATCAGAGGGTATCATTTTTATGACCTTGCCCTATAATTCTGAAGGACTTTGTTGTCTTCCCTTAAACCCTTACTATATCACTGTTATATAAGTATTTTGGGGATGGGGACTCCGCCTTTCTCGTTCATCATTGAATTCTCAGTTCCCAAACTGAGTGAACATTCAGTAAATATTTGTTGGTTAATGAGACTTATAGCCAATTTGCTTTGGGGAAGCACTGTTAACCAAAGTTTTTAGACAATCCTCACTAAAATAGCAAAGTATTATCTGGGAATAACAGCACACTGATTCATTAGGTTTTACTAACACATTAGTAAGTCCATGGCATAGGCTCATTTTACCTTTTGGTGGAGCTGTGGAGAAAAGTGTGGTATCATGAGGGAGAGAGGCAGAATTAGGTTATTAGACACCTGGGATTAGATGCCAAAATGGAGTGCCCTGAATTATGTTTTCTTAACCTCCTTCTTTCATAGCATTAACTTATTGAGTGGTGTACTTCCACGAATATTGAAATAGTAGTTGCTTTCCTCCTGTGAACTATATTTGGCAATATGTACTGGGAACATTTCAGATTTGGATTTCATTGGAAGTCCATTTATACTTTTTTGTCTCAGGAGATAGTTACAGCTATCACATGTACGATTGAAATAAGGCTTTTATATTCTTAATGGGTGATTATAAATGTTCAAGCAAAGCCCAGGGAATTCTGAATTTAGTGAGAAAGCAAATGTTAATTAGGAACAAATTAAATCCAATGCTTCTAACTCTATTGCCAGAGGTGTTTCAACAGAAATGTACTGGGTTGCCTCTAGTGGTTGTCATATGCCCAGAAACCTGAGAAATATCCTCAAAACCATTTCCCAGCCTCTTGCATTTTTTGAGAATTCTAGCTTGGCACCAAGAACATTTGATATTGATAATGATGTTATAGTTTTTGTGGCCTTGCTGATAATAGACTTTGTGTTCTTTCTTCACTTCCTGTCATGCACATAAGGTCAATGATAGCCTGGACCAAGATCTATTACTGGAGCACCAGTAGAGTAGACAGTGCCCAGGTGATCCCACATGAACCTCTGAGTTTCTTAGTGGTGCAATCTTTGGCTGCCGTGCACAGCTTGCTCAAGGACTAAGGGCTGAGTTGTGGCTATCTATGCTCATCTGCTATGAGATACTCCCACAGGTTATAACTGCAATTATGTCCTGGATTATCACATCTGGTTTTCACTTTGTTATGACCTGACCATTGCCTTACTAGAAATGATGCTTATCATACCCAATACTTAGTGAGGCAAAGGAGCACAGCTGTGGTATTTTCTTTAGAGCCATTCTATTTTTCTCTTTTATTTTATTTTTCAGCATATTACGGGGTACAAATGTTTAGGTTACATATATTGCCTTTGCCCCACCCAAGTTAGAGCTTTAAGCATGTGCATCCCCCAGATGGTATGCACTACACGCATTAGATTTGAATATACCCATCCCCTCCTCACCCTCCCACCTGCCTGACACCGATGAATGTTACTAATATATGTGCACATAATAAAATCAATTAATACCAATTTGATGGTGCGTACATGTAGTATTTGTTTTTCCATTTTTGTGATACTTCACTTAGTAGAATGGGCTCTAGCTCTATCCAGGATAATACAACAGGCACTAGATCACCATTGTTTTTGTGGTTGAGCAGTACTCTGCGGTATAAATATACCACATTTTATAAATCTGCTCATGTATTGATGGGCACTTGGATTGTTTCCACATCTTTTCGAATGTGAATTGTGCTGCTATAAACATTCTATGCAGTCTGGGCATGGTAGCATATGCCTGTAATCCTAGCTCTCTGGGAGGCCGAAGTAGAAGGGTCACTCAAGGCCAGGAGTTCAAAACCAGCCTGAGCAAGAGCCAGACCCGTCTCTACTAAAAATAGAAATAAATTAATTGGCCAACTAAAAATAAATAGAAAATATTAGCCGGGCTTGGTGGTGCATGCCTGTAGTCCCAGCTACTTGCGAGGCTGAGGCAGGAGGATCGCTTGAGCCCAAGAGTCTGAGGTTGCTGTGAGCTAGGCTGCCGCCACAGCACTCTAGCCTGGGCAACAGAGTGAGACTCTATCTTAAAAAAAAATTCTATGCAGATGTCTTTTTTATAGACTGTCTTTTTTTCTCCTTTGGGTAGATGCCCAGTAATGGAATTGCTGGATCAAATGGTAGTTCTACTTTTAGCTATTTGAGATATCTCCATATTACTTTCCATAGAGGTTGTACTAGTTTGCAGTCTCACCAGCAGTGTATGAGTGTTTCTATCTCTCCATATCCATGCCAATATTTATTCTTTTGGACTTTTTGATAAAAGTTATTATCACTGGAGTTAAGTGATATCTCATTGTGGTTTTGATTTACTTTTCCCTGATGATTAGATACATTGAGCATTTTTTCATATGTTTGTTTGCCATTAGTCTATCTTCTTTTGAAAAGTTTCTATTCATGTTCTTTGACCACCTTTTAATAGGGTTATTTGATTGATTTTCTTGCTTATTTTCCTGAGTTCTATATAGATTCTAGTTACCAACCTTTTTTTCTTGAATATGTACCATGCAAATATTTTCTTCCATTCTGAAGGTCATCTGCTTGATCTTGTGATAGTTTTCATGTCTGTGCAGAAGCTTTTTAATTTGATCCGGTCTCATTTATTTATTTTTGTTGTTGCTGTGATTGCCTTTGGGGTCTTTCTCATAATTTTTTCCCCTAGGCTGATTCCTATAAGTGTTTTTTCCAACATTTTCTTCTAGAATTCTTTTTGTAAATTTTTTTTCTAGAATTCTTATAGTTTTCAGCCTCAGGTTTAAGTCTGTTATCTATTGTGAGTTGATTTTTTGTGATAGGTGCAGATCCTGTTTGAGTCTTCTACATGTGGCTATCCAATTTTCTCAGCAGCATTTATTGAATAAAGATTCTTTCCCCAATGTATGTTTTTGTCCACTTTGTCAAAGATTAGATGGCTATATGAGGATGGTTTTATATCTGGGTTCTCAGTTCTGTTCCATTGGTCCATGTCTCTGTTCTCCTGCCAGTCCACTGCTGTTTCAGTTACTACAGCCTTGTAGTATAGCTTAAAGTCTGATAATTGATGCCTCCTAATTTTTTCTTTTTTACTTAAGATTGCTTTTGCTATACAGGGTCTTCTCTAGTTTCATAAAATGCATAGAATTAATTTGTTTAGATCTGTGAAAAATAATGTTGGTATTTTAGTAGGGATTGCATTGAATCTGTAGATCTGTTTGCGTAGTATGGTATGGTTTTCAGCCTGTTTATGTCCTCTGCTATTTCCTTCCTCAGTGTTTCATGATTCTTTCTATAGAGGTTTTTTGCCTCCTTAGTTTGATGTACTCCTTAGGCTTAATCAGGAAGAAATAGAATTCCTAAACAGACCAATATCAAGTACCAAAATTGAAGCATCAATAAAAAACCTTCCGTAAAAAAAGTCCTGGACCAGATGGTTTCACACCCAAATTTTACCAGATCTACAAAGAAGAAATGGTGTCTGTCATGTAGAAATTATTCCACAACATCAAAAAGGAAGGAATCCTTCCCAACATATTTTATGAAGCCAATGTCATCCTGATACCCAAATCAGGAAAGGACACAATAAAATAAGAAAAATACAGAACAATATCCCATATGATTACTAATGGAAAAATTCTCAATAAAATCCTAGCAAGCTGAATTCAGGTGCTGATCAAAAAAAAAAAAAAAAAAAGAATCCATCATGACCAAGGGGGCTTCATCCCAAAGATGCAGGGATGGTTCAACATATGCAAATATATATCTGTAATTCACCACATAAATAGAAGTAAGAATAAAGACCACATGATCTTCTCAAAAGATGCAGAAAAAGAATTCAACAAAATTGAGCACCCTTTTATCATAAGAATGCTTAACAAAATAGGCATTGATGGACTTACTTCAAAATGATAAAAGCCCTGTAGGACAAACCCACAGCCAACATCATACTGAATGGGGAAAAATTGAAAGCATTCTCATTTAGAACTGGAACCACATAACTTTGCCCTCTATCATCACTTCTCTTCAACATGGTGCTGAAAGTCCTAGCCAAAGCAATCAGAGAGGAGAAGAAAATTGGGGGCATCCAAATGGGGGCAGAAGTGGTCAAACTATCACTCTTTTCACAAGATATGATCTTCTAGCTAGAAAACCCCAAAGATTCTGCATGACACTACTAGAATTGGTAAAGAAATTCATTAAAGTCTCAGGTTACAAAATCAATGTACACAAATCAGTAGCATTCCTATAGCCAATGACGGTCAAACTGAGAACCCAATCAAAGATCAATTAATGCCCGTCACAATAGCAACAAAGAAAATAAAAATAACATTTTCAATGTTACCATGGTATATCTTTCTCCATTCATTTACTTTCAATCTCTATGTGTCTTAATACTTAAAGTTGGTTTCTTGAAGACAAAATATAGTTGGATCTTGCTTTTCCACTCACTCTGACAGTATCTGTCTTTTAATGTCTTTTAATCTGGCTGGGACTTAGCACTTAGCACTTTTAAAATCATTGAGTAATCCATTTTGGTTCTATCTTTTAGCAATAAAACACCTGGAGTTTTAGAGAAGAGTACCTATATTTCACCACTTCCAGAGAGGAAGACTGAACGGCTCCTGTTCCCAGTAAACTCATAGAAGACTCCCCCCATCTCAGTAGATTCCACATAAACTTTCCAACTGGAGTTATAAAATAGGATTGTAAGAGGAATCTTTTTTCTTATTCTTTTTTTTTTTTTTGAGACAGAGTCTCACTTTATTGCCCAGGCTAGAGTGAGTGCCGTGGCATCAGCCTAGCTCACAGCAACCTCAAACTCCTGGGCTCAAGCAATCCTGCTGCCTCAGCCTCCCAAGTAGCTGGGACTACAGGCATGCGCCACCATGCCCGGCTAATTTTTTCTATATATATTAGTTGGCCAATTAATTTCTTTCTATTTTTTTTTATAGTAGAGATGGGGTCTCGCTCTTGCTCAGGCTGGTCTTGAACTCCTGATCAATGATCCGCCCACCTCGGCCTCCCAGAGAGCTAGGATTACAGGCTCAAGCCACCACGCCCGGCCTTTTCTTATTCTTATATTCACCAAGAGGAAAAGAGTTTGTGTTAAATGTCTGCCAGTAACTTTCTCCTGAAAGAGGGGCATCTTTTTAAGTTAATCTTTTACCAAATTATTGTTTCACTTAGACCAGTGGTTATGAAACTTTTTACTCTTAGTATGCCTTTATACTAAAAATTATTGCAGACACCAAAGAGCTTTTGATTATATTTGTAAGTACCATATTAGAAATTAAAATGGAAAATAAAAAATCATCTATCAATATATTTAAAAATAATAAATCAATTATATATTATAATAAATATATTATAAAAAATAACTAATTTAGAAAAAATACTTAAGTAGACAGGCATTGTTTTACATTTTTGCAAATCTCTTCATTGTCTAGCTTAATAGAAGATAGCTGTATTCTCATATCTGTTTTTGAAGGTATATAGTTTTGTGATGTGTTATTTTGGTTGTAATGTAGAAAAAAGTCTGGCCTCACACAGATATGTAGCTATAAAAGGGAAGAATATTTTTATAGCCTTTTCAGATAAGTGTGCATATTCTTATTTGACACAGCATCAAAACTAGACAAGTAGTAGTTTCTTAAAGGATAGCTGCAATGTGGATTTTGAAAACATCAAATAACTTTTCCTACTCTACTACATAAATCCATTGGGCCATATTATACCTTGAATTGCTCTTTTGCCTATTCCTAATTTTGTAACAACATGAATTGATTGGTTATGTAAAAAATATTGCTTCACTGTTGTCATGTTTCAACATAATATTTGAAAATATCAAATTCATTACATCATTACCAATTTCACTGGAAAATTTATTAGGAAGCCATCAATGTCATAGTAGCAGATATGAGTTTCTAAAGTTCTAATTTTCACTTGAGAGCTTTCAGTTGTTTTCCATGAAGGGACAGGCCTATTTTATTCATTTTAATTACAATATCTGGGAATATCCAAGGCAGAACTATCATAGTTTATCTGTTAGTTATTCTTTTGAGTAGAAATGGTGCTCCAAGTCATAAGGAGCTGGTTCAGTTTGCCACTCAATCATAAACATGCTTTTCCTTGAGAAAACCATAATACCTTGGTAAGAAGCAGAGAGGCTTTATGTATGCTTATTATATTGTCACATAGAAGTGTTGATATTTAATAAAATAAAATATTTTTATTTCAAAATATTAAGGGGGTACAAATGTTTGTTACATGGATACATTTTATAATGCTTAAGTTGGGGATTTTGATGTGCCTGTCACCAGAATAGTGTTCATTGTACCTGAAAGGTTAAGTTTTTATACCTCATTTCCCTCCCACTCTGCTCCACTTCTTAGTTTCTAATGTTCTTTACATCTCTTTGTGCCTGTGCATGCCCATTTGTTTAGCTACCTTGGGAGCTAATTATTGTGAGTACATGTGGTGTTTGTTTTTCCATTCCTGTGGTACTTCACTTAGGATAATGGTTTCCAGTTCCATCCAAGTTGCTGCAAAAGACATTATTTCATGCAAATCAAAACTGCAATGAGATATCACTTATCTCCAGTAAGAATGGCTTTTATCAAAAAATCCCCAAACAATAAATGTTGGCGTGGATGCAGAGAGATAGGAACACTCCTACACTGCTGGTGGGATTGCAAACTAGTTCAACCTCTGTGGAAAGCAATATGGAGATACATTAAAGCAGGGGTCCTCAAACTATGGCCTGTGGGCCACATGTGGCCCGCTGAGGATATTTATCTGGCCCGCGGGGTGTTTTTGCCACTGCTGCCTGTCCTGCTTAGCAGCCCACTCATCCTGGGCCCACAGTGCGCATGTGTGGAATGTGCACTGCACTCTCCAATGGCCTTCCAATGGTCTGAGGGACAGTGAACTGTCCCCCTGTTTAAAAAGTTTGAGGACTCCTGCCTTAAAGTGATACAAGTAGATCTACCATTTGATCCAGCAATTCCACTACTGGGCATCTACCCAAAAGATCAAAAGTCACTTTATGAAAAAGACACCTGCACTCAAATGTTTATAGCAGGACAATTCACAATTGCAAGGTTGTGGAAACAACCCAAGTGCCCATCAATACATGAGTGGATTAATAAAATGTGGTATATATATCTATACCATGGAGTACTATTCAGCTTTAAGAAGCAATGGTGATATAGCACCTCTTGTATTTTCCTGGATGGAGCTGGAACCAATTCTACTAAGTGAAGTATCTCAAGAATGGAAAAATAAGCACCACATGTACTCACCAGCAAATTGGTATTAACGGATCAACACCTAAGTGGACATATAGGAATAACATTTATCGGGTGTCGGGCAGGTGGGAGGGGGGAGGTGGGGATGGATATATACAAACATAATGAGTGAGATGTGCAACATTTGGGGGATGGTCACGCTTGAAGCTCTAACTCGAGGGGGGATGGGAAGCATGGGCAATATACGTAACCTTAACATTTGTACCCCCATAATATGCTGAAAAAAAAAGACATCATTTCATTCCTTTTTGTGGATGAATAGTACTCCATATATATCTCTCTATAAACTATGTTTTCTTTATCCACTCAAGAATTAATGGGTTCCTAGGTTGATTCCACATCTTTGCAATTGTGAATTGTGCTGCAGTTAACATTCAAGTGCAGGTGTCTTTTTGATGCAACGACTTCTTTTCCTTTGTGTAGATATCCAGTAGTGGGATTGCTGGAACAAATGATAGGGCTACTTTTAGTTCTTTGAGGAATCCCTATACTGTTTTCCATAGAGGTTGTCCTAATTTGCAGTCCCACCAACAGTGTATAAGTGTTCTCTCCTCTCTGTATCCATATCAGCATCTATTGCTTTTTGACTTTTTAATTATTGCCATTCTAACAGGGGTAAGGTGGTAGCTCATTGTGGTTTTAATTTGCATTTCCCTGACGATCAGTGATGTTGAGCATTTTTTTATATGTGTGCTGGCCATTTGTCTATCTTCTTTTGAAAAACTTCTGTTCATGTTTTATGCCCACTTTTTAATGGTGTTGTTATTTTTATTTTGGTAATTATCCATATTTTAGCACTTAATGGTCCTGAATAGAAAGGTGGAAGTCAAGTCTGCCAATTTCAGGCATCTTTCATGCACACTGAGTTCTTTCTTAGTCCCTGCTGAAGATCATGAGAAGCAGCAGAAACAATAACAAAGTGTGCACTCAATTTAAGGTTCTTTTGGTTCCAGTTTTCAGATTCTAAACTATATCCCAAATGGATTGTGAGAATGGCCAAATTTAAATCCTGTTTGTGTAAAACTCTTCAATTTTTAAAAGCAAAGCAATTATAGAAAAAAATCATTCAGAGGAATCGACTATACTTAAAAATGTCTTAATGTGACCTTTCTCCAAGTTTAACCAACAAGAGCCTTGACAGCTGGCAGGTCTGAGTAACCATGGTGTCTGTTCTTTTCACCATATCAAAACTTGAGCTGAGAACAAATGCATCAGCCAATAATGAAAGCAGATTGTGATAAGGCTGATAACCCATATTTTGGATTAATATTTTAATTTGTGCAGAGCTTTAGAAATAGACGTTCAAATGAGATCAAAAATCTTTATCAATTTTGGCATTTATTACCAAAAATTTTCTCAAAGTCTATAGCATTTATTAGCAATATAATCTAAAATACGACAATAGCTATATAGAGAGGTGAATATGTTGGCATTTATAACAAACAAGATAAACAAACACATGTAAATGTCCAAAAGTAGAGAAACTATTATGAAATATGTATTTACTTAAAATACTATGATTCAACTGTTAAATGATTTTTATGTATACTTTTATTTATTTATTTTTTTTGAGACAGTCTCACTTTGTTGCCCAGGCTAGAGTGAGTGCCGTGGTGTCGGCCTAGCTCACAGCAACCTCAAACTCCTGGGCTCAAGCAATCCTTCTGCCTCAGCCTCCTGAGTAGCTGGGACTACAGGCATGCGCCACCATGCCCGGCTAATTTTTTCTATATATATATTAGTTGGCCAATTAATATCTTTCTATTTATAGTAGAGACGGGGTCTCACTCTTGCTCAGACTGGTTTTGAACTCCTGACCTCGAGCAATCCACCCAGCTTGGCCTCCCAGAGTGCTAGGATTACAGGCATGAGCTACCGGGCCTGGCCTTATATATACTTTTAATGACATGGAAAATGCTTACATTGGACTTTTGAGGTAAAACGACATATGAAATTGCACATAAACTATCATAAAACTGAATTTTCAAACTCTGATTTGCAAAATAAAAAAATATTGAAATAAAGCCATCAACATGATGAAACTTTTTAAGGGAAAAAAGGCTGAGGTCCCGATATTCATTTCTCCAGTGGAGAATAAATAAATTTGGTTCCAAAACTAAATGAAGGAGGTCAGAGACTCTTTTCAACCTTACCTTATGGCTTCTGGCCAATGCAAGAAAGTGTCATGGAAAATGTTGGGTGGTAACAGCGCAGGAAGGGAGTTCAGGAGGAAGAAGGAAAAAGCAGCACTCTTTTAAAATTGAGGTGTGGAAAGCCTTGAATTCCTCACCAAAGGCCAATTTCAGAGAAAAGCAGAGTGGATTACAATTTAATTTCATCCAAGGTTCTTGGTGGAAGAAAGTGGAGAAAGGATGATGGCTTGGAATGACATCATCATTTAAGACAAAAAGAAGATATCAGAGGTATGGATGAAACACCCCCACAAACTTAGCAGCAGTCCCATAGGGTTTAGCCTAAAACCTTCTATTATATCAAGCCACTTCCAACTGGAGGGCTGTCAAAGGAAGGGAGAGAGAAAGTCAGGTGGAGTGGAAGGGGAGAAAAGACAGAGACACCAGGGCATATATTCAGCAGCAAGGTGATCGTGTGATGTGTTTTCACAATTGAGTTAGATGTGTTCCACTGGTTATGATGAGATTCCATTTAAATATACTTTCTCGATTCTAGAATTTCAGTAGTTACATTTGACAGAATCATTTGTTACAGCACAACTTATGTATTTCAAATGGATAAAAAATTAGTGCCATCTACAGTATCTTAAGGCTAATTGCTTTTGAATGAGATTTTCTTTTCCAGTACTTTGAGGTCCACAAGACACATCTAAAAAAATTGCTATTGTGAAAAATTAAGACTGTTTAAATTGAATTGTGGGCTGGAAGGCTGTGTTTTTTATTTTTGATTAATTTATGTAACACTATCCTTCAGGTAGCTAAACGAGTTATATATTTTATTTATATAATATTAGGCACCAAGGCTCTTGCAGGACAACTTTGATGCTGTATCAATTCTGCCATTTTGCTAACACTGGTATGAATGACTCTTGGACTCGCCGGTCCATTAGAACTATTGACTATATCCATATTATTTTTTGTTACAATTCTTACAAAGGGATGTGCTTCTGGATATTTAAATTCACATTCTGTTTTAAGATTGTATATCCAGTTTTCATAAATTGTTCATAGAGGGGTAATTATCATTCCTGTCCCTCCTTGTGTTATGTTTTCATTTTCCGGGACCCAGGTAATTGTGCCATTTCATGTTTCTTTATGGCTTTCTTCAAGTTCTTCTAGTAGTCAGAAATTGCAGGGAACTTTTACTTCCCTGAGGTGAAATTGCCTGAGTTCAATTCCTCCTGTATCACTCTCCTGTGTGACTTCAGTCAAGAGACTTGGAATTCTGGCCTCAGTTTCCCTTCCACTGAAAAGGAGGATGATAATATCAGCTTCATAGGGTTGCTGTGAAGGTAAAATGTTTTGATAAACTCTTGGCACAGGGGAAAAAAAAGGATTCTAGAAGAGCTGACACTTAAGCCATTATATCCAGCTTTTAATCGTTATCCCTACTCAATGTGGCAGCTTCAAGGAATATTTCCATATTAGAGATGAGAAAACTGATACTTGAAGCTAATGGGAGAAGGAGTGAGAATTAAAGCACAAGCTTCTTCCATAAATATCTACCTGAGAGATTCCTTAGTTCTCTGAGGAATTTCCTAGAAGCAAAATTTACAATTGAAAATTTATAAAGCAAATTCCTGTTTAGTGAGTCCTATAAGCTTATCTCCCCAACTAAAATATTTTTGCTACTTCATCAAGGTTATTCTCAAGTACAACCAGCTTTTTGTTTCCTAAAAATGCATGGCAGTGAAGAACACAATGATTAATAGAATAATTTGGAATGACTGCCATGATTTATGCTAAGGCCCATGCAGTTTTACCCACCATTGCTTTTCCACCATGAGTACAAATGTCAACACAATGAAAAAGGCAAATGACATTTTAGTATTATTATCAGAATAGCTTTGACTCTATGAACATTCTGAATATGTCTCAGGTACCCTCCAAGGTTCACAGACCACACTTTGAGAACTACTGACTGACTCAGCAGACACCTAAAGTCATGCATTTTTATAATATTCCACAAGATGGTGCTATTATAATGCACATCAGAAATTCAATGTTGGGACAAAATTGAATGATTTAAAAAATTTGGTCAGTTTCAGAAACCAATATGGTTAAAATGTTTCTTTTTTCCCTTTAAGAAAGTTTCCTTCATGAGCTCTTGGAGCCCTGGGTTCATCTTCTTATCTGAGGACTCACTTCCACCACAAAATCTTGCTTCCTGAATACTGTTTTTTTTTTTTTAAATTCAAGATAATATGAGAGTACAAACATTTTGATTGCATTTTATATCTTTGCCTCTCCCTAGCAAGGGTTAGAGGTATGCCCTTCCCCTCCACACTGCTCACCACATCCCTCAGATGTGGGTCTACCCCTCAACCCCCAAATCCTTGGTAAACACCACCACCATTTGAGCACTAAAGTGTTAATCAGTCAGTACCAATTTGATGTCGAGTATATGTGGAGGCCATTCTTCTGATCTTGTGTCACCTCACTTCAGATGGGCTCAAGCTCAATCCAGGAAAATATAAGTGGGGCTAGCTCACTGTCGTTTCTTTAGAATTGAGTAATATTCCATTGTAAACATATACCAAATTTTAATAATCGACTCATGAATTGATAGACACTTGGGTCATTTCCACGTTCTTGCAATAGTGAATTGTGCTAGAATAAACATTCGGGTGCAGATGTCTTTGTAATAGAATGTCTTATGCTCTTTTGGGTAGATGCCTAATAATGCTATTGCTGGATTGAATGTTATTTATATTTTTAGCTCTTTGAGGTATCTCCAAATTCTTTTCCACAGAGGTTGCACTAATTTACAGCCCCAGCAGCAGTGTAAGAATGTTCTTGTCTCTCCACATCTTTGCCAGCATTTGTTGTTTTGGGATTTTTTTGATAGAGCCCAATCTCACTGGGGTTAGGTGATATCTCATTGTGGTTTTGATTTGCATTTCTGTAATGATTAGAGATGTTGTGCATTTTTTTATATGTTTGCTGGCCATTATTCTGTCTTCTTTGGAAAACTTTCTGTTCATTTCCATTGCCCATTTCTTGATGGAGTTGTTTGATTTTTTTCTTGTTAATTCTTTTGAATTCTAGATAGATTCTTATTATCAGACCTTTATCAGAAGTGTAGAGAACAAATATTTTCTCCCATTCTATAGGTTGTCTATTTGCTCTAATGATAGTTTCCTTGGCTGTGCAGAAACTTTTTCATTTGATCAGATCCCATTTGTTTATTTTTGTTGCTGTAGTGATTGCTTTGGGGGTCTTCTTCAAGAATTCTTTGCCTAGGCTGATGTCTATAAAAGGTCTTCCCAACATCTTCTTCTAGGATTCTTAGGGTTTCATGTCTTAGGTTTAAGTCTATTATCCATCTTGAGTGGATTTTTGTGAGAGGTGAAAAATAGGGATCCTGATTCATTCTTCTTCATGTAGCTATCTAGTTCTCCCAGCACCATTTATTGAAAAGAGATTCTTTTCCCCATTGTATATTTTTGTCTGCTTTATCAAAGATTAGGTTACAATATGCAGATGGTTTCATCACTGGATCTCAGTCCGTTCCAAAGATCAATGCCTCTGGTGCCAGTACCAGAGGCATCTGTTCTTGTGCCAATACCAGGCTAATTTAATTATTATTGCTTTATAGTACAGCTTGAAGTCAGGAAGACTGATGCCTCCCAGTAATTAATAACCTCCCCAAACGGAAAAGTCCCAGACCAGATGGGTACACCTCAGAGTTCTACCAAACATACAAAGATGAACTCATACATATACTACAGAAATTATTCCACAACATTGAGATGGATGTTATTCTTTCTAACTCAGTCCATGAAGCCAATATCACCTTGATACTAAAGTCATGAAAGGAGGCAACAAAAAAGGAAAATTACAGACCAATATCCCTCATGAATATAGATGCAAAAATCCTCAACACAATTCAGCAGCACATCAAAGAAGTAATTCACCATGACCAGGTGGGCTTGATTCCAGGGATGCAAGGCTGGTTCAACATATGGAATTCTATAAATGTCATTTGTCTCATAAATAAAAACAAGAACAAAGACCATATGATTCTCTCAATAGATGCAGAAAAAGAATTTGACGAAGTCCAACACATCTTTGTGATAAAAATTCTTAACAAAATAGGCATAGGTAGCTAATACCTTAAAATTATCAAGTCCATTTATGACAAACCCATGGCCAATATCATACTGAATGGGGAAAAATTGAAACCATTCCCACTTTGAACCAGAGGTAGACAAGGATGCCCACTATCTCCTCTTCTATTCAACATAGTGCTCGAAGTCCTAGCTATAGCAATCAGGCAAGAGAGAAGTTAAAGGCATCCAAGTGGAGGCAGATGAAATCAAACTATCACTCTTTGCCAATGATATGATATCTAGAAAACCTCATGGATTCATCCATGAGACTCTTATTAGATTTAATAAATGAATTCGGTAAAGTCTCAGGTTACAAAATCAATATACACAAATCAGAGGCGTTCATGTATGCCAATAACAGTCAAGCTGAAACTCAAATCAATAACACAACACCTTTTATTATAGCCCCAAAGAAAATTAAATATCTAGAAATATATTTAAAGAAAGATATGAAAGACTTATACAAGGAGAACTAAGAAATGCTAAAAAAAGAAATTGTAGAAGATGTAAACATATGGAAAAATTTACCTTGTTCATGGATTGGTAGAATCAATATCATTAAAATGTCAATATTACCTAAAGCGATCTGCAGAATAAATGTAATCCCCATCAAAGTACCATCATCATTCATTACAGATCTATAAAAAAATAATTCTTCACTTTGTATGGAACCAGAAAAGACCTTGTATAGCCTGAATACTGCTTCATCAATGGTGGCCTTCCACAGAAACCTCATGCTCATTTGGAGGGAGACATTTTACAATTATGGAAGGCAAAGGGCTCTTGAAATTTTATCATTTAGTGCTTGTTCATTAAGAAAATTTTATCTTCTCCCAAATAATATTTCCACCTTCAGTTTTGCAAATGACATACTCTGGGACTCCAATCTGCTCTCTTGGAAGTGGATCCTTCAGTTCTTTAGTTATTAATTTTTTTGGTGGCTGGGGGAGAGGGATACATACCTTTTGAGATTTTGATAAAAACTGTGGACTCTCTTCCCAGAAAAATGTACATGCATGTACATGAAATTTTGCATATAATTTCAGGAGGCTAAGATATACCCTGAAGCCATGGCTTGGGTTAAGAACCTCTGCTTTTAGTGGAAGAAACTATGGTCAAGTCACATTCATCCCCTTCAGCTTAGGTAAAATAGCAGTTGATATTAGAAAAAAGAGATCTTGAGTGTTTATATCATTTTTATATCATCTTCTTGTTTTTCCTTCATTAGGAACTTTGCCTATATGCATTATTTATTTATTTATATTTTATATCAGAATATTATGGTGGTACAAACTCTCTGGTCACATAAATTGCCTTTGTACTGCCCGAGTCAAAGCTATGAGCAGCACATTCTCCCCCAGAGAACATGCACCCATTTTCACCCATGTTCACACCCATGCACCCATTATATGTGAATTTACCAATCCCCTCCTTCCTCCTCCTACATGCCCAATCCCCATTGAATGTTATTTCCATATGTGCACATAAGTGTTGATCAATTGGTACCAATTTAATGGTGAGTACAGGTGGTGTTAGTTTTTCCATTCTCATGGTACTTCACTTAGAATAATGGGTTCCAATGTCTTTGAAATTGTGAATTGTGCTGCTATAAACACTTGATTGGAAGAGTCTTTTTATAAAATGTATTGTTTTTCCCTTTGGGTAAATACCTAGTAGTGGGATTGCTGGATCAAATGGTAGGTCTACTTTTAGTTATTTGATGTTTCACCATGTTACTGTCCATAAGGGTTGTACTAGTTTTTAGTCCATCAGCAGCATAAGAGTGTTCCCATCTCTCTGCATCCATACCAATATTTGTTGTTTTGGGACTTTTTGATAAAAGCCATTCTCACTGTAGTTAAGTGATGCCGCACTGTGATTTTTTTTTTCTTTTTCCAGTTTTATTGAAGTATAAGTGACAAAAATTTTATATATTTAAGATCTACAATGTGATGATTTAATATATGCACGCTTTGTGTAATTATTACCACAATTAAAGTAATCAACACATCTATTACCATACATAGTCATTCCATGTATGATATGGGGGCAGGGATGAGAACCCTTAAAATCTACTCTCAGCAATTTTCAAGTAAACATTATAATATTAGTAACTACAGTCACCATGAAGATATTGTATGTTAGATCTTCAGAACTTCTTATTTTAATGGAAAGTTTATACCCTTTAACCACCATATTTCCATTTCCCCCATGTTTCAGCCCCTGGTAACCACCATTCTACCCTCTGCTTCTATAGGTTTCACTATTTTAGATTTCACATATTGGTGAGATCACACGTAACTTGCTTTTCTGTGATGGGCTTATTTCAATGAGCATAATGTCCTCCAGGTTTACTCATGTTATAGAAAATGGCAAAATTTTTTTTCTTTTTTAAGGCTAAGTAATATTCCATTGTTTATGTGCCAGTTTACTGTATCCAATCCTCCATCAGCAGACACCTAGATTGTTTCCATATCTAGGCTGTTGTGAATAACGTTGCAATGATTAAGTAAAATAGCCACTATGAAAAGGGTCTGAATACTTTAAAGAGAATGCAATTTTTAAATATTTCCTCTTATTATCACTTTCTTTAGAATCACTGTAATTTTGGAAGAAAGGAGTTGACTTTTTGCTAAAGGGTCAAGCAAATACATCCTCTTCCTTCCCCCTTCTATTATGAAAAATCATAGAAGTTTCTATGTTACTTTCTGACTTCTTCAATTTAAATTGCTTCTTTCCTCCAAATACATCCAGGTGGGTAATGGAAGATAGGAATTAAACTGTATATCCAGAAAAATATAAAACTCAGAATTTTAACTCTCTACTGTGCAGTGTGATTGATTATGAAATATTTTCTCTTTCATTATCCTTGAGTGTGCACTCTATCAAATGCTTTCATGCTGATCCATGCCATCTGCTTTGTGAAACTTGCTGATAGACAACCATATACTTTAAGTACTAAATTATCCACAGTCTATCTTGAAAATTATGTTGTAATTATTTTAAAAAAAGCATTTTCTTTTGTTGAGAGATTTGAAATAGCTAAGCATATGCTAAATTTTTTCACACTTCACAATTTCAAATTTTTTGTTCAGATCATGATTCAAAATAGATGTGTTCTTTTAAATATGTCTGTTTTTAAAGTGCATATGGATTCTTGAAAGCTAGGGTTTATAAGCAAGAAGTTATGCCATATGTTCAAAACCTAATTTATATTGACTTGATCTTAGTGAAATGTAGATAATCAGAATCTCTTATTTCTTAGTAATTTGGGGTTTCTGTGATGGTATCTGTAAAATGTTGCTACATCTTTGGATAAAGGAATAACTTTTTAAGAATACATTATAAATGCTCGACTTTATAACAAAGTATTGGTTTAAATTAAAATTGTAGCAAAAATGCTATCATTCTGATTTTATTTTTAATTTGTTTAAGAAAATATGAAAGTATGAACATTTTGGTTACATTTTATATCTTTGCCTCTCCCTAGCAAGAGTTAGAGGCATGCCATTCCCCTCCACACTGCTTACCACATCCCTCAGATGTGGGTCTAACCCCCCAACCCCTGAATCCCTGGTGAACACCACCACCCTTTGAACACCGTAATGTTGATTAGTCAGTACCAATTTGATGGCGAGTACATGTGGAGCCCATTTTTCTGATCTCGTGTCACCTCACTTTGGATAATGGGCTTAAACTTAATCCAGGATAATATAAGCAGTGCTAGCTCACTGTTGATTCTTAGAATTGAGTAATATTCCATTGTGACTATATACCAAATTTTAATAATCTACTCATGAATTGACGGGCACTTGTGTTCTTTCCACATCCTTGCAACAATAAATTGTGCTGCCATAAACATTCAGGTGCATATGTCTTTATAATAGAATGTCTTATGCTCTTTTGGGTAGATGCCAAATAATGCTATTGCTGGATCAAATGTTATTTATATTTTTAGCTCTTTGAGGTATCTTCAAATTATTTTTCACAAAGGTTTCACTAATTTGCAGTGTGGTATTTATTTGCATTTTCCTGATGATTAGAAATGTTGAGAAGTTTTTCAAATGTTTCTTGGCCATTAGCCTGTCTTTTGCAAAATTTCTGTTCATGTCCTTCACCCACTTCTTAATTTTTTTTTTTAGTTTTTCTTGTTGATTTTCCTGAATCTATATAGATTCCGGTTATCATCCCTTTATGAGACATGTAGCATGCAAATATTTTCTCCCATTCTGTAGGTTGTCTATTCACTCTGATGATAGATTTTTTTTTGGCTGTGCAGAAGCTTTTTAATATGATCAGGTCTGTTTATTTATATTTGTTGTTGCGGTGATTGCCTCTCAAGTCTTATTTATAAATTCTTTTCATAGGCTGATGTTGATAAGAGTTCTTCCAACATTTTCTTCTGGATTTGTTGTGGTTTCATGCCTTAGGTTTCAGTCTCTTATCCATCATGTGTTGATTTTTGTGAGAGGAGACAAGTGCAGATCCTGTTTCAGTTTTCACATTTGGCTATCAAGTTTTCCAAGCACCAGTTATTGAATGAGGATTATTTTCCACACTGTATGTTTTTGTCTGCTTTGTCAAAGATCAGATGGCTATATGAGGATGGTTTCGTACCTGGGTCCTCAGTTCTGTTCCACTGGTCTATGTCTGTGTTCTCATGCCAGTATCATGTTGTTTTGGTTACTATAGCCTTTTAGTATAATTTGAAGTCTGATAAATTGATGCCTCCCAATTTTTTCTTTTTGTTTAAGATTGTTTTTGCTATATGGGGTCTTGCCTTGTTCCATATGAAGTGTAGAATTATACTTTCTATATATGTTAAAAATGATACTGGTATTTTAATAGGGATTGCATTAAACCTGTAGATCACTTTGGGTCTTATAAACATTTTGACAATGTTGATTTTGCCAATTCATGAGCATGGTATGATTTTAAATCTGTTGATATCTTCTGCTATTTCTGTCCTCAGTGTTTCATGGTTCTCCCCATAGAGGGCTTTCACCTCCTTAGTTACATAGGTGTTTTATTTTCTTTGTTGCTATTGTGAAAAGTATTGAGTCTTTGATTTGGTTCTCCGTTTAACTCTTGTTGGCATATACGAATGCTACTGATTTGTATACATAGATTTGGTAACCTGAGACTTTGACAAATTTTTTTTTCAATTTCAGTAGTCTCATGGCAGACTCTTTGGAGTTTTCTAGATGTAAGATCCTATCTTCTGAAAAGAGCGATGGTTTGCCCTCTTCTGCCCCCATTTGGAGGTCCTTGATTTCCTTCTCTTGTCTTATTGTTGGGCTAGGACTTCCAGCACTATGTTGAAGAGAAGTGGTGATAGACGATAACCTTGTCTGGTTCTAGTTCTAAGGGGGAGTGCTTTTAAGTTTTTCCCATTCAGTAGGATGTTGGCTGTGGGTTTGTTGAATATTGCTTTTATCATTTTGAAGTAAGTCCCATCAATCCCTATTTTGTTAAGCATTCTTATCATAAAAGGGCTTTCAATTTTGTTGAGTGCTTTTTCTGCAGAACTGAGAGGATCATATGGTCTTTGCTTTTACTTTTATTTATGTGGTGAAATACATTTATAGATTTGTGTATATTAAACCATCCCTGCATCTCTGGGATCAAGGCCTCTTAGTCATGAGAGAGTACTTTTTGGATGAGTAGCTGAATGCAATTTGCTAGGATTTTATTGAGAATTTGTGCACCTATATTATTTGGGAATATTGACCTACAGTATGTTTTATTTATTTATTTATTTTTTGCCCAGTCCTGTCCTGGCTTTGTTATTAGGGTTATGCTGGCTGAATAAAATGTGTTAGGGAGGATTCCTTCTTTCTCAATGTTGTGGAATAATTTCTGCAGGATAGGCACCTGTTCTTCTTTGTAGGTCTGGTAAAATTTTGCTGTGAAATCATCTGGTCTGGGACTTTTTTTAGAAACGTTTTTTTAAATTTCTGCTTCATTTTCAGTACTTGATATTGATCTGACCAGGAGTTCTTTTTCTTCTTGATTGAGCCTAGGGAGGCCGTTTGATTCTAAGATTTTGTCCATTTCTTCCACCTTTTCAAGTTTATGTGCATAGAGATTTTTATATTATTTGTAGATGATATTTTGTATTTCTGTGGTATCAGTTGTAACTTTTCCTTTCTCATTCCTGATTGAGCTTATTGGAGACCTTTCTTTTGTGCTTTTGTTTAATCTAGTGAGAGCTGTGTCAGTTTTGTTTATGTTTTCACAGAACCTGCTTTTTGCTTAATTATCCTTCATATAGTTTGTTTGTTAATGGTTTCATTTAGTTCTGCTCTGATCTTGGTTATTTCTTTTCTTCTGTTGAGTTTGGAATTAGACTTGCTCTTCTTTTTCCAGTTCGTTGGGTCAATTCATTAGATTATTGATTTGTGATATTTCTATCATTTGGATATAGGCCTTTAAATCTATAAATTTTCCTTTCAGGACTGCTATAGTTGTGTCCTACAGAATTTAATAACTTGTTTCCCATTTTTCATTTAGTTCAAAGAATCTTTTGATTTCCATCTTAATTTTTTCCTTGACCCAATAATCATTTGGCTGTAGGTTGTTTATTTTACATGTGTTTGTGTCAAATGAGTGTTTCTGTTGGAGTTGATTTCTAACTGCATTTCACTCTTGCCTGAGAAGATGTTTGGTATAATTTCTATTTTTAAAATTTTTTTGAGACATGCTTTGTGGCCTAGGATATGGTCAGTTTCAGAGAATTTCCCATGAGCTAATAGAAGAATGTATATTTTGTGGTTTTGTATAGAAATTTCTGTAAATGTCTGTTAGGCCCATTTGTTCTAGTGTATGTTTAAGTCCATTATTTCTATGTTTACTTTCTATTTGGAAGATCTGTTCTGTTCTGTTAGTGCAATGTTGAAGTCTCTGGCTATTAAATGCTATTGTTTATCATTTTGTTTAAATCGAGTAGGATTTGCTTTATGAATCTGGGCACACATGTGTTGGGTGCTTATATATTTAGAATTGTTATATATTCTTGTTGAATTATTCCTTCTGCCATTATATAATAACCATCTTTGTGTTTCATTACTTTTGTTGATTTGAATACTGTTATTTAATTTGAGAACTGGAACTGCTGCACTAGATTTCTTTTATTTTCCATTTATGTGGAATATTGTTTTTCATCCCTTCACCTTGAGTCTGAATGAGTCCTTGTGGTTTAAATGTGTTTTATGAAAACAGCAGATACTTGTCTGTTGTATATTTATCCATTCAGCCAGCCTATGTCTCTTGAGTGGGCAGTTCAATCCATTCACATTTATTGAAATAATTGATAAGCAGTGTGGATTTCTGCTCATCCTGTTGAGTAGAACTTTGTTGCTTTCTTTTATGTCTTGAACCATTGTGGTATCTGACCTTTGACCCTTAGCTTTCAATTGTTTTATACTGGCGAGTGTCTACTTTGCTGACCATGTGTAAAGCAATTCTGATCACTTCTTGCAGGGCAGGTTTTCTTTTGACAAATTCCCTCAGAGATTACTTGTTTGATAAAGACTTTATTTTCCACTCATATATGAAACTTAGTTTTCAGGATACAAAATTCTAGGCTTGGCACTATTCTGTTTGAGGAGATGGAGAATAGGGCCCCAATATCTTCTAGCTTGTAAGGTCTCAGTTGAGAAGTCACAGTTAGCATGATTTGTTTTCCTTTGTATGTTACCTGCTAAGAGTGCCTCTTTTGCATTTCTTTTGGCCATTCTGATGACCATGTATCATGGTGTTTGCCTCTTTGGGATGAATCTCCTGGAAGACCTTCAACTTCTCATATCTGGGTATCAAGATTTCTAGGTCAAGGCCAGGGAAATTTTCCTCAGTTATTCTCTCAAACAAGTTTTCCAACCCTTGTGTATTTTCTTTCTCACCCTCAGGGATGCCTATAATTATTATGTTAGGCCTCTTCACATAAGGCCATATTTCTTATAGGCTTTGCTAATTCCTCTTATTTCTCTGCTCTATGCCTCTGACTTGTTTGTTTCAGAGGTGTTGTCTTTTAGCTCTGAGATTATTTCTTCTGCCTGATTTAACCTAGTCATAAAGCTGTCTTCTGTGCTTTATAATTGTATGAATGCATTTTTCATTTCCAGAAGTTCTGTTTGAATTTTTAATAATCAATTTCTGTAGTAATTTTTTCATTCATTTCCTACACTGTTTTTGCAGTTTCTTTGTGTTGGGTTTCCATTTTCTCTTGTATTATAAGGAAGCTCTTCATTGAGCTTCCTTATAATCCATGTTGGAAATTCTTCATCTGTCATTTCGATACTCTGAGTTTGGTTGGTGTCTATTGCTAGAGAGCTGATGTTCTCTTTTGGGATTGTCCTTTCACTTTGATTCTTCATATGTCTTGAGTTCTTTTGCTGATTCCTTCTCGTCTGGAGAAGGTATTGCTTCTTAGTTTGGGATTATTTTTGTTTAGGTAATGACATGCCCAGTTTAATCTCTTAGCCAGTAGGTAGTGCTTGTGGATGATGAGCAACCACACCCTATACAATTGAGTCAATAAATGGTATAAAGTGCATGCGAATTGACCTCCATATCAGTAGGTGGCACTTGCCAGAAGAAACAAGCTGCAATATACTTTTTTTTGCATCCTGTGATTGGCTCTAGTTCCTCAGGAGAAACACTCTAGTGACTCAGCTTTTTGGTGGGACCCTGGAACATTCTGGTTGGGGGGGCGCTTATTTTCCACCAGTGCAAAGGTGGGTGTGGGAGTGAGCCTGGGTGTTGCTGAGTTGGGTAAGCCTGCACTCAAGTTCCAAGAATACTGGCAAGGGATGTACAGAGGTCAATGGTGTGTTCTCCACCTCTGGTCCAAGCTGCCAGGGAGGGGCTGAAGTGGCCCAACACAACCAGAAAGTGTGCATGTGGACAGAGGGCTGTCTGAGGCCCACAGTCTAGCAGTCTGGAGCAGGCCTCGCTCCTTTACACACTCCCATATTATTCAGTTCCTCCTTGAGCTTTGATAGCAGGAATGACCTCAAGCAACTGAGCCCATCTAAAACTGTGATGCAGGTCAGGTGGTTCCATGCTCAGGATCATGGTCTGAGCTGGGAGTGTTGTTCTCCTGGGGGAATTTGGGTGCCCCATGAGCACACTGCAGATAGAAACCACACTACACTCTACCCTCATTCTGCCCCTGCTAGTACCCACACATCCTGAAACTAAATCACAAATATCTCCTCTGTGTGCCCCTGGGGGTAAAGGATCTTGCCTGTGGTTTTGTCACTGGGGTCCCAGAAATCAATTCCTGACCATGCCAAGGAGAAGCCTTCTGGCCCCACAGGGTGTCCAAGCTGGTTTGATGTTTGTGTGGCTTAGGGTGTGCCCTGCTCTGATGTGGCCATAAGGCAAGCAGTACCAGGGAGGGAAGTGGGCAGGGAGCTCACAGTCCAAGCACTCCTCAGTCTGCTGCAGGATACCAAAAGGAAAGATCTGAGCCCTACTGTATGTGTAATCCTCCATGAGGTGTCTCCATGGTTTCTCTTAGCAGCCATGGATTGGGGAGGTAAAAGGGAGCAAAAGAGTCTGGGTGGAGGAAAGTCCACACTCTGGTCATCCCTGATCCTATCTCTGGAAGGCAGTCCACCCAGAATGATCAGGCTCTGAAGTCACGGAGATCACCCTAGACCCACTGGACCCCTGTGGCTCCTGCAGTCTGGGCCATAAATGGGAAATACCTGTGTGGGGATGAGCCAGACAGAACCGGAAGACTTGAATATCACTCAGGAGGACAAAGGCACACAGTGTATAAAGAAGCATTATGGTGCCTGCCATCCATCTCGGGTCTGTGAGGCAGGAAGTACCCTGGGGGTGCTGGGATCCTCGTGTCCTGTCTGCAAGAAACTCCCAGCTCAATAGTGGCAGCATTATCTGGGCTCCTGTGTGCAGAAGGCGTTTTCAGAAACTCAGGAGCCCAGCAACAGTCTGAGATGTAAGGGAGGGGGAAAGTAACCACTCCACCTACCCTTCTCACTGGTCTCCAAGCCTTTTGGGGATAATCTTAACTGCCTATATGCTTTAAAATAGGGTTTCATCCCATATAAAGATCCCATGCTTCTAATTGATAAGCATTCAAATTTCATACACCTATTAGAATTTTGATATTTCTCTTCACCTTAAAAATTATGTCCAATTTTTTAATATCCCCAATTAGTCAAGAAGATTTTGCCAAGCTTTATTTTTCTATTCTATATTACAAAGGAATAGGATTATTTTCATTTTTAGACATAAAATCATAATATTTAAAGTGGTGTTTTTTCTTCAAATCATCTGGCACCTACATCACCCTCAGAAACTTTGACATTTTTTGAGAAGTTACACTGTCTGAAGTTTTTCCATTAAACTTAGTAATTTAATTCTTGAAGACTTTTATTTTGTACTTCTCTATTAAATAGCAAATTACCCCAGGAAAGGGCACATATTAAACCAGTGTTTTAAGGTATGTTCTATGGAATATTGGGTCCCACAAAAAGGATTTAGAGAGTCTGAAAATATTTTATATGGAGTTTTAAATATATATATTAATATTTTGACTATGAAATAAAACCTCAACTACACATATTCATAGATGTCATCAAATTTAACACATCGGAGTATAACACCACCTTCACTTGTGATATTTTTTATTAACTTCATAATATGAATTAATTATAAATCTGAACTTAGAGATTAGATGTATTTTAATAGAATGTCACTCTCTTTCTGTATTCTTTATTGGAAGAGGTTCAGCATATAATTTTGTTTGGTAATAGGATTCTTCTGAGATCATTGTCCAAAGCTATTAATGACACTATTCTCACATTTCTTTCTTTCCAGCTAATTGCTTCCCTCATATTTTTCCACCCAAACCATCCTTCTCCCTCACATTTCCCTTTATCTTTCTCATCAGACCCATTCACAATTTCTCATATATACATTTTACTGTTCATCGATTTACTATCATATTTTTTGTCTCAAAGGGGGCTCCATGGTCCCCTTCTTAACTCAGACCTTTTATTAACCTGATTTCTCACAGACCTCAGCATTTTTTGCCTTTTTCTCTCAGCAGTGCTGTTCTCTCTGGCTCTTTCCATTTACCACCTGTTCTGACAGCTGGGGACTAAGTTTAACTAAGGAGAGTTTAGTGTTGCTGGAAGCTGAGGACACACACAGCTCTGGCTGCAGCTTCAGTCAGCAGGGCTAGATCTGTCCAGATGCCTCCAACCCAACGCCCTGTCTCCTAAATGTTGGGAAAATATGATTGAGGAATTAATGAGATGTAGCTCATAAGATCATTATTTTTATTGTATTGCCCTATATTACTATATTAAAGACAGAAACAAGAGTTTGCAGGGTTTTGCCCTGAAGGAATGTGTGGACTCAATGGTTCACTCATTAGAGGCTGCTATCATGGGAGAGCTCTCAAATTTCTAGTAGGGATGTTTTCCAGGAAGGCTTCCCGGTATCTCAAAATCTGTGAGTTTCCCTATGTCTTGAAAGACAAGACAAGGCAAATATGGCCCACAGGATGGGAGCCATAGACAATGAGTTCACTTTGCCCAGAGATGTGCCCCAGTGGTTATAAACAACCTGTTTTATAGAGATGGGTTTTCTGCTCTCTCATGACTGTCTACCTTTAAGTCCACAATAACTAGATCAAAGAAATATAGAGTCACTATACCTCTTTTGTTACACCTTTGTTAATTGACAACTACCTCTTAGAACTTAGAAGTTAGCCCCTAAAGGACTTTGTACCTGTTTTTTCACCTAGATAGATTAGAAGCCCTTTGAGAGGACTTTTGACCCCAACCAACTACCTGTCTCCCCTAGCAACTGCATTCCCTGATATGCAAATATGTTACCCTGACAACTGATAATTGATGTCTGTGATTATAAAAACCTGTATGAATCTAACCATTTTGTTGGATGTTCATGGGGATATATCCAGTCTCCTGAGTAACCCCGCTGTTATATCTGATCTTTTAACATAAAACTATAAACTATATCTTAGTCTCTGTGTATTCTTTTATTTTCTCTATTTCCTAATCCTCTGTGGCGACCCCTATCTTAGTGATTTGGCTCCATGAGGAGAAGCAGCTGATCTCCTCATGTGCCTGCCTCAATTACTCCCCCACACCTAAATTACAGTTAGAAGTAAATAATAACTTCAGGGATTGGCAATGTAATCCAGAGGAAGGAACATTGGAATGGTCTTAGTCCCTTATGTCTTTTATCCCCCTAGCCTCATTACAGCCAAATATTTCATATGTAACTTTAGGCAAATCACTTTCCTTTATGTACCTCTGTTTTCCTGTCATGTATACAGAATTTAATAGGTTGGAGAAAATTTGCCCTGGTGTAAAATTAGCTTATCTATGAAATGTGTTCTCTTGAGTTCTAACATTCTATGATTAGCCATTGACAACAAAAAGCAAGACCCAGGGATACTGGAACTGAAGAAAGGGCATGGGGGTTGAGATTAAGTAGGTCAGTTCCAGCAGAGAGACAGAAACATGAGACCAATCTCAGGAGAAGATATGTGGTGAGATGGCAATAGATGTGGTGAATAAAGGACTTGGGACAGTGATGGATTTTGTAAAACTGGCACAAAAACCAAAACTTTCTTACTTTGCAGTGATGTTCTGTGCTACAATAACGCTATTGTCCATACCCTTGCAACATCTCACTGGACCTCTTATTATGGTCTGGCCTTCCCAACTATCCCTCTGTGATTCTTTCTCCTCATGAGGTCAGACTTCCTAAAGTACAACCTCATTCATATCAATCCCCTTGTTTAAAAATACCAACCATTGGCTTTCCACTGCCTACAGAATAAATTACAAACTCTTTAGCCTTGCATTCAAGGTTCTTCATGACCTAGTCTCAACTAATTCCAAAATCTTACACTTACCCCTATGAACTCAATGAACAAGTGACACTGGATTCCATTTTTCTTCTAACATGCATTGCCTATGCTTACCTTTGTATAAAATCCTATTCATCCTTTGCCCTCCATTTCAGATGATCCTGTGACTCTTTACCCTCTTCTGTATCTTTGGAATACTCTGCTTGTACCTTTCATAGGCATTTCCCATTTTTTGACTTGTGTGTTTTTGATGTTTTTGTTTTAGAATTCCCTTACTTAGTTGTAAATTTCCATAAGGTAGTGACTCCATGTCATTTACATCTGTATTTATTTCCTGCACTCAACATCCACAACTGTGTTTATTATGGTGCTGTGCACATTGTGACTTAATAAATATTTATTGACATAAATTCAATGCTTTAAAAGTCTTCTATCTCCAAACTCAGTTCTTCCTTTACCTGTTTTCTAAGTAATAAAAAGGATTTTGAGCTATATGACTATCAGGGAACCATTATCTGGCTGGGTATTTGGGTAGTGATTCTAGGAAAATGTTCCAGTGTTAACTTGATTTTAGTCCCTATCTAAACATGCAAATCCCTTAATATGTTGGGGGCAGATAAAGGAAGGGTTGGAAACCAACTGTAACTGACTGTATTGAGTTATAACAATGTCTGCTGGGATTAAAATTAGGACAATACCTATAATTATATAATTTCTGCTGTTTTATAAAGTTCCCCTTTTATTCTTTTCACTGCAGGTTTCTAGGACTTCCAGAAACCTGCCTATTTATTTATTTAAGAATCTTATGGGTATACAAATGTTTTTGGTTACATGGATCACATTTTTAATGCTTCAGTAAGGGCTATAATTGTGCCCAACACCCAGAGAGTGTTCACTGTACTTGTTAGATAGGTTTCTGCCTGTCCCCTCCTCCCCCTCCACCTTGATTTTCATTGAGTTTCACTTCCCTCTGTGCACATGTGTGCTCATTTGTTAGTTCCAATTTAATAGCAAGTACATGTGGTGTTTCTTTTTCTATCATAGAGATGCTTCTCTTAGGATAATGGTCTCTAGTTCCATTAAAATTGGTGGAAAATGAATTAATTCATCCTTTTTATGGCCGAGTAGTATTCCATGGTATACATGTACTATATTTTGTTAATCCACTCATAAACTGATGGGCAATTGGGTTGATTCCACATCTTTGCAATTGTGAAATGTGCTAAAATAAACATTCAACTGCAGGTGTCTTTTTGATAAAATTATTCCTTTTTCTTCAGGTAAATATCCAGTAATGGGATTGCTGGATCAAATGGGAGGTATACTTTTAGTTCTTTGTGAGAATTCCATATGGATTTCCTTAGAGGTTTACTAATTTTCAGTCCCACCAACAGTGTATGAGCATTCCTTTCTCTCTGCATTCATGTCAGCATCTGTTTTTTTTTTTTTAGGGGGGGCATTTTAAATAAAAGCCATTCTAACTGGGGAAAGGTGATATCTCATTGTGGTTTTAATTTGCATTTACCCGATGTTTAGTGTTGTGGAGAATTTTCTCATATGTTTATTGATCATTTGTCTATCTTCCTTTGATAAGCTTCTGTTCATGAATTCTACTGACATTTTAATGGAGTTGTTTTTCCTTACTGATTTGCTTGAGTTCTTTGTAGATTCTAGTTATTAGCCCTTTATTAGATGTATAACATGCAAATATTTTCTCCCATTTGTAGGTTGTCTATTCGCTGTATTGATTGTATCTTTGTGCAGAAGCTTTTAACATTGATCAGGTCCAATTTATTTATTTTTTTGATGCTATGATTGCTTTTGTCATCTTCAGAAACTCTTTGTCTAGGCTGATCTCTAGAAGAGTTTTTCTAACATTTTCTTCTAGAATTCTTATAGTTTTCTGTCTTAGGTTTAAGTCTATTATCCATTGTGAGTTGATTTTTCTGAGTGATGATAGGTGCGGATCCTGTTTCAGTCTTCTACTATGTGGCTATACAATTTTCCTAGTACCATTTTTTGAATAGGGTTTCTTTTCCCCAGTGTATGTTTTTGTCTGCTTTGTAAAAGATCAGATGGCAATATGAGGATGGTTTTATGCCTGTGTTCTCTGTTCTGATTCACAGGTCTATGTTTCTGTTTTTATGCCAATTCCATGCTGTTTTAATTACAATAGCCTTTTAGTATAGCTTGAATTCTGGTAAATGGATTCCTATTGATTTATTCTTATTGCATAATGTTGCACTGGCTATTTGGGGTCTTTTCTGGTTCCATATGAATAGTAGAACTATTTTTTCTAGATCTGTGAAAAATAACATTGGCATATTAATGAGGATGTCATTGAATCTGTAAATCAGTTTGGGTAGTATATATTGTAACAATGTTGGTTCTTTCAATCAATGAACATGACATGTTTTACAACTGTTCATATCCTCTGCAATTTTCTTTTTGTATTTCATAGTTCTTCTTATAGATGTTTTTTCACATCACCTCCTTAGTTAAATTTCTTCATAGGTATTGCATTTTGTTTGTTGCTATTGCAAAAGGTATTCTGTCATTGATTTGATTCTCAGTTTGACTGTTGTTGGTGTAAATGAAAGCTACTGATTTGTATACATTGATTTTGTAACCTGAGAGTTTGCTGAATTTATTTATCAATTCCAGGAGTATCTTGGTCGAATGCGGTTTTCTACATACAAGATTATATCGCCAGCAAGGAGTGATAGTTTGGTCTCTTCTTTCCCCATTTGGATACCCTTGATTTCATTCTCTTGTCTGATTAATCTGGCTAGGATTTCTAGCACTATGTTGAATAGATGTGGTCTAAGAATAGATGTGGTCTAATAACTGATCTAAGCAAAAATTCTTTCGTTTTCCCCAAATTTCTTTCCCAAATGAAATTTATCCATTTCTTTCACGTTTTCATGTTTATGAGCATAGAGATTTTTATAGTATTCAGAGATGATGTTTTGTATTAGTTGTAATTTCTCCTTTTTCATTTCTGATTTAGCTTATTAGAGTTTTTTCTGTTCTGTTTCTGATTAGTCTGGCAAGGGGTAAGATAATTTTCTTTATGTTTTTAAAGAACCAACTTTTTATTTCATTAATCTTTTGTATAATTCTTTTGTTCTTGATTTCATTAAGCTCTGCTTTGATCTTGGTTATTTCTTTTCTTCTGCTGGAAGAATTTGGGATTGGCTTGCTCTTCCTTTTCCAGCTACTTAAGGCAATTCATTTGATTGTTGATTTGTGATCTTTCTGTCTTTTTGATGTAGTCATTTAAGGCTATGAGTTTTCCTCTTAGGAACTGCTTTTGCTGTATCCCATAGATTTTGATAACTTGTAGCCCCATTTTCATTTTGTTGAAAGAATCTTTTGATGTTCATCTTTATGTGATCCTTGACCCAACTATCATTCAGCAATAGCTTGTTTAGTTTCCATGGCTTTGTGTATTGATGAGTGTTTCTGTTGAAATTGATTTCTAATTTTTTCTACTGTGGCCTGAGAAGGTACATCTTATAATTTCTATTTTTTAAAATTTTTTGAGACATATTTTGTGGCCTAGGATGTGATCAGCCTTAGAGAATGTTCCAGGAGCTGATGAAAAGAATGAATATTCAGCAGCTTTGGGATAGAATGTTCTGTAGATATCTGTTCAGCCCATTTGTCCTAGAGTTCTGTTTATGTCTATTGTTTCTTGGCTAATTTTCTGTTTGGAAGATCTATCCAGTTCTGTCAGTGGGATGTTGGAGTCCCAGCTATTACGTTGTTGCTGTTAATCATTTTGTTTAGATTAAATATGATTTGCTTTATGAATCTGGGCGTTCCTGTGATAGGTGCATAAATATTTATGATTATTAAGGCTTTTTGTTGAATCGTTCCCTTCACCATTATGTAATTATCACCTTTGTCTTTCATTACTTTTATTGATTTGAAGTTTATGTTATCTCATATGAGAACAGCTATACTAGCTTTCTTTTGGTTTCCATTTGCATGGAATATTTTTTCCATTCTATCTCCTTGAGTCTGAATGAGTCCTTGTGGGTTAGATGTGTTTCCTGAAGACTACAACTACTTGAATTATATTTTTTCAATCAATTCAGCCAGCCTTCATCTCTTAGGTGGAGAGTTTAAGCCACTCACATTTATTGATAGAATTGATAAGTGGGGTGTATTTCTGTTCTCCCCGTTTTTTTAGATCCTTATTGCTTTGTTTTATCTCTTGAGCCCTTGTGGTATCTCGGCTGTAACCTTTTGCTTTTGAATTGTTTTACTCTGGTGGGTGTCTATTTTGCTGATCATTTTATAATGGAGGTCTGAGTACTTCCTGCAGGGTACTTTGGGTCTTCACAAATTCTCTCAATGATTGCTTGTTTGAGAGAGTCTTTATTTCTCCCTCATATAAGAAACATAATTTTCCCAGATACAAAATTCTAAGCTGGCCATTATTCTGTTTGAGAAGACTGAAGATGAGTCCCCAGTCTCTTCTGGCTTGTAAGGTTTTGGGTGAGAAATCTGCAGTTATTCTGATGGGTTTTCCTTTGTATGTTACCTACTGTTTGCACCTTACTGCTCATAGGAGTGCTTCTTTCTTGCTCAAGTTTTCCGGTCTAATGACTAGGTGTGATGGTGATTGTACTTTTATGATGAATCTCCCAGGAGTTCTGGATTCCTCTTGTACCTGCATATGTAGATTTTTAGCAAGGACAGGAAATTGTCCTCAATTATTACCCCAATACATTTTTCAATCCTTGTGTATTTTCTTCTTTGCCCTCAGGGATGTTTATGGTTCTTATACTTGGCCTTTTTAGATAATTCCACATTTCTTGTAGTCTTTGTTTTTTCCTCTTATTTTTTTGCTCTTTCTCTTCAACTGATTTGTTTAGCTCATAGGTGTTATCTTCATGCTCTGAAGTTCTTTTGTCTGCCTAATCTAGTTTATTCTTAAGGCTTTCCACTGTTTTGTAATACTTTAATGAATTTTTTATTTTCAGAATTTCTGTTTGTTTTCTCTTTAATAATTCAAATTTTAAAGAGAATTTTTAATTCATTTACTGGATTGTTTTTGTGGCTGCTTTGTCTTGCATTTTTATTTTCTCTTGTATTTCATTGCACTTTCTTATAGTCCATATTTGAAATTCTTCATCTGTTATTTTAGCCATTTCATTTAAGTTGGTAACTATTGGTAAGGACTTACTGATTTCTTTTGGGGGTATCCTTTCTCTCTTATTTTTCATATTTCTGGAGTTATCTTGATGATTTCTTATTTTAGCCTCTTAATCAAGAGATGGGGGTGCTAGGGCTGGCTTATGGACCTGTCTCCACATCCCCAATGATAGGTGTCTGACCATAATAGGGAGAGGAGTGCTGGTCCTGAGTTGCTTTTGAAGCATTTTAGTTGGTTTGGTGAACCTCTTGGGTTATCCCTGACCTGTTGTCTTGCTCTTCCCAATGAAGCTTAGTGAGTTTGGTCCCCCACCTTAATCTCCAAGCTGGTGGATTGTACTTCTGAGTATGAATCCACTGCTCCTTAATTGCTTTAGTTGGAATGTACTATATTTAGCTATTGGGTTGTCTTTGATTGTAGTTTGCATGAAGAAGGAGCTGCTGAGGTAATCTTTTGTGCCTGTGGTAGGCTCCTGTTCCCCAAGGTGAGGCACATGAATAACCCAAGCTTTAGGAGGGAACCTGTAGCTCCTAGGGAGTTGCTTTGCTCCTACTTACCTTAACGTATGTGTGTGTGGAGGGCAGAGCAAGACAGATTGTGGCTGGAATGCAAGAGATTGAGGGGCTTTGCTAAGCCTCAGTGAGGCTCAGGTTGCTTATCTGGCCACTATGGGAGCCACTAATATGGAGTTAAAATCAATCTCTCCAAGCCAGGAAGGCTGTTCCTGGAGTAGTGGGCTTATTTATATGATTGCAAAGGCCCAGGTCAGGCTCTTTTCATCTCTGTTCACTCTCCCAGTTTTTAGGCTGGGTGGGGTGAATGCCCTCCCCATTTTCTCCGTGGAACTCCACAGTCCTCTCCCCTCATATCAGTCTGAGTGTGTGAGTTTCCTTGCTGCCCAAAACTGGCTCTCCAGTTCATGTGTCTGGCTTGCTGATGTTTCTCTGCTGTCAGTGGCAGGCACAGATATGTACATGCCCCTTTCCAGGGTGAAACAAACCTCTGGCTGAGAACACTTGCACGGTTGCTATGGAGGGGGGTGGCCCACAGTCTTCATGCACTGCTCCCATGCCTAGGGGCACTGGTCTAGCCACCTGTTCAAGCTACCAGTGGTGATCCTGATAAATGCTGGTGTGGAGAGAAGCAGGCCTCTCAGCACCGAACACTCTCATGGTTGCTATGGGGTGGAGGGCCCACAGCTACAAGTGGACTCAAGCCAAAATTGCTTTCTGTGATGTCCAGAATGGGGGCGATACAGAGGAGGAAGTGTCTAGGTGCAAGAAGGCTGGCTTTCTGGTCCCTTGTGGCACTCTCCCATGGGGTGAGAGTTTTTGTGTTCCACTGCTTTCCAAAAGCACCCGAGTTGGGGTGGGGTGGACCCCTCCCTTGCCCTTTCACTTGGCTCCAGGCTTCTCTGGATTTGGTCTGCACCACCACTGTTCTCTCCTCTCTTTCTTCCTCTTTCTTGTCTTTACAGCCCTTCTTGGTGGGGTCCTCATGCCTCTGTTGTTTCTCCAGTGACCTACACCCAAGATGTGACTTCTCTCAGCTCTCCTCAGTCCAACCTTCACATTCTAGCTGGGACAGTCTCATTAGTGCTGTCTCAATTTGGCCCTCTTGCCTGCCATTTTTCCTTGTAAATTTTCTGCTTCACCATCAGAGATGATGATTAACCTGATATTTGGATATTTTACATAATCCTGTATTTCTTGTAGGCTTTGTTCATTCCTCTTAATTTTTTGTTATTTATTTTTGACTGATTGAGTCAATTTGAAAGAGTTGTCCTCAAAGTCTGAGATACTTTCTTCTGCTTTTTCTAGTATATTCTTAAAATGTTACACCATGTTTTGTATTTCCTTAAATGAATTTTTTATTTCCAGAAGTTCTATTTATTTTTTTTCAATATGTTGATCTCTTCTTTGAATTTTTAATTCATTTCCTGAATTGTTTTTCTGGTTTCTTTGAGTTGGTTTCCATTTTCTCTTGGATTTCATTGAGCTTCCTTACAATCCATATTTGGAATTGTTTTTCTGTCATTTTAATATTTTCATTTTGGTTGGGATCTATTACCAGAGAGTTGGTTTTCCCCTTTGGGGGTGTCTTTTCAGTTTGATTTTTTCATGCTTCCAAAGTTCTTTTGCTGATTCCTTCTCATCTGGAGCAACTGTCACTTTTTTATTTTTGGATATTTTTTGTTTAGATGGGGATTTTTCCCCTACCCCTCACTCATAAAGGTGTGTCTCTAGCATATGTTCGGTAAGAAACTTTGGCTTTGCTTCTTGGTGCTTTGATTGTGGTCTAGTTCTGGATGGGTGCCTTTGCTATAGATTTCCATTGTGTGGTGGTTTTCTCAGTTGCTAATTGTTTGTAGGCTTTAGCAGTGGTGAACAATATGTGTTGGCAGATTCCCTGTCTCTCTTTGATGAGGGAGGTTGTCGGAGGTCTTTGAAATTAGTTCTCTTTCCTCTGCCATGTGTTCTCCTTAACAGTGGCATACTCAGTTTAATCTCTGAGACAGTAGGTGATGCTTGTGGGTAAGAATCAACCACACACCATCTAATTGTGTCAGTAAATGTTCTAAGGGGCTATGTAAATTGATCTGCCTGGTGCTTGCTGGAAGGAACAAGCTATAGTGTTGTTTTTGGGACCTATGACTGGCTGGCTCTAGCCCCTCAGGAGAAGCCCTCCAATGCCCCAGGTAGTGGGCAGGGCCCTGGAGCTTCCAGGTGAGTTCTTATTCTCCACCACCACAGAGGTGGGAGGGGGAGTGAGACTGGGTGGGGTTGTCTTAGGTGAGCCTGCACTCAGGCACCACAAAGCTGGTAAGATAGCTGTTTCAGCAGGGATCAAATGTCCATTCCCAAGTTTCTATGGAAAGACCCTAGGGAGGGGCTGCAGTGGCCCCACACAGGCAGGAAGTATGCTTGTCGGGGAGAGGACATCTGAGATTCACAATCTGGCTGTCAGGAGCATTTTTTGCTCTTCTCTCCCCTCCCTTGCTCCACAGTTTCCCTCTAGCATCTTCCAGCAGGTTGGAGCTCAAACTAGCTGAACTCCCTGATGATGGTGCTGTGGGTTGGCAGCTTCTCTGTTCAGGATCCCACCCTGAGCTGAGAGCATGGCCTTCCTGTAGGGCAAGGGGTGCTCCATGAGTGTGCTGTGGCTGGGACTCATGCTCTATTCCCTTTTCAGTTCTGCCCATGTAGGCTCCCTCCCCTCCCAAGATTACAAATCTCTCCTCTGCATTCCCAAGCAGTACAATTGAGTCCTGAGGGTACAGGATCTGGCCTGCAGGCCTGTCCCCAGGTTTCTGAAGTTCAATTCATGACTGTGCCAGTGAGAAACATGCTGATACTGAGTTGCTTGTGGGTACTCAAGCAGGGTTGGTGTCTCTTTGCTTTGGGGTGTGCCCTGCCCTGATGGAGCAGCCATGCAAGCAGCACTGGGGAGGGCCAGTGATCAGTGAACTCACAGTCCAAGTTCCCTTTAGTCTGCTACAGTTCTTTAAGAGGAAAGGTTAGATCTCCACTCCCTATGGAAGCCTCAGTGGGGTGGATGAACCCACAAAGGGGAAGCAGCCACTCCTGAGATCCCTGGCTCAATTATCTCTCTCAGCAGCCATGGGAAAGGGAGGGGAAGAGGACAAAAAAAAAAGTTTGAATGAAGGAAAACCAGCACTCTGGTTATCTCTGTCCCTATCTCTGGAAGGCAGCCCAACCAGAATGTCCAGCCTCTGGGGTCATGTAGATTCCCTGGGACCCACCAGACCTCCAGGGCTCCTACAGTCTTGGCCAGAGTTGGGAAATGTTTATATGGGAACTGGTGGGATGAAAACTGAGACTGAAGGGATGAAGCCTCCTGGGGAGGACAAAGGTGTACCATGGATAGAGAAGCAATTTGGGACCTGCCATCTCTACTCTGGTCTGTGGTAACAGGAAGCAACCCAAGGGGGCTGGAAACCTGGAGCATTGTCCTTAAGAATCTCCTAGTTCACTGGCAGCAGGAATTTTGGGGTTTATGAGGGTTGAAAGGCTCTCCAGAAGCTCATGAGCCTGCTGATTGCCAGGGATGTGAAGGAGGGAGAAAAAAATAACTCCACCTACTATTTTTGCAGGACTCCAACCTTCTCAGGGGCTGATCTCTGCTGACATGTTGCTCCTTCTTGTTCTGCTTTGTAACTTCTTTCCATGGAATCTCTGGTAGGTTTTGGCACTTTTCTCTTGGAATTACACCCAATATATGTTTGCTTGTTTGTTTGTTTTTTCTTTTCATCTAAACTTTTCTTTCTTTCTGAGATGATCTAGCAGCTAGTGTGTCTGGTCAGCCATCTTCTCTCCCTGCCTATTTAAAGCTGACAGGCTGACAGCATTCCCGGTGTTTTGTTCATGCTATGCATTTCCCTGCACCAATATCCCAAGGGAAATGGCAGTACACATTATCCCTAAATGTATACTCCAGAGCAGGCCAAACAGCTTTCATCAGGGAAGAGCTGATGGCATTTCCTAAAATAGAAAGAGGTGAAAATTATATCCGTGGCCACCATATGCATCATTATCTACTTAATACAAAACTCTGTTATGTTTCAAGAAAACTAGATAAATCTCAGTAAGATTAGTGAGCTTGTGGCACTACAACTTGTCCTATTCCCACTCTCTGCTTCCATTTCTGCAGTAGCTGTAAAAACCAAAACTGGAAATTATGGTACAAACCAGCAGCCTAGGCAGCCACTAGAGGTGGGGATGGGGATGGAGCCCTTCTGAAGCTTCATTTCCAGAGAATTGTAAAGCACAATGACTAAAATGAAAAATTGGCTGGGTGCAGTGGCTCATGCCTATAATCCAAACACTTTGGAAGACTAAGGGGGGAGAATTGCCTTGAGGCCTGGAGTTAATGTCCAGCCTGGGAAACATAGTGAGATCTCATCTGTAGAAACAAAATTAAAAAAAAAATTAGCTGAGCATGATGGTGCATACCTGTAGTCCCAGAGAGGCTGAGGTGAGAGGCTGTCTTGAGCCCAGGAGGTCAAGGTTACAATGAACTATGATTGGGTCACTGCACTTCAACCTGGGCAACAGAGAAAGGCCATGTCCCTAAAAATGAAATAAAATAAAAGGAAAAATTCACTAGAGTGTCATAGCAGCAGATTTGAGCAGGAAAAAGAATTAATATTCTTTCTTAAAGTATGAAAAAAAGCAAACTTGAAGAGAGATAAATGAGATTATTCTGTCTGAGGAACAGAAATAATAAAAAAAGGGAAAATGAACAGAGCCCCAGAGACCTGTTGGACATCATGTACCAATATATGTATAATGTGCCAATGTGTATATAATGTGAATTTCTGATGGAAAAGAGAGAGCAAAAAGGGAATAAAGTATATTTGAATGAGTAATGGTGAAAAAATCCAAAATTTTATTAAAAGAAATCATTGGTGCATATGTTCAAAATGTCCAGTGGACTCCATGTAGGATAAACTCAAAAAGAGCCTAGAAAAATCACAACAAAACTGTTGAAATCCAAAACAGAGAATATCTTAAAACCAGCAAGTGAAAAGATCCTCATTATGTAAAAGAAATCCTCAAAATAAGATTATGACAAACTGTAGAAGTCAGGAGGCAGTTGGATAACATACTTAAAGCACTGAAAAAAAATGACTGTAAACAAATAATTCTATGTCAAAGAAAACTACCCTTCAAAAATGAAGAAGATACTAAGACATTCACATTTTAACAAAAATAAAATCACTAGAAAACCTTTCCTACAAGAAATATAAAAGGATTCTTTAGGCCAGGATGAATCTTGACACTAGGCGATAATTTGAATCCACAATAATAAATAGATAGCACTGATAATGGTAATTGTATAGGTAATTGTAAATAACAATATAAATGCATTTTTTGTTTGTACCTTTTTCCTCCTGTCATATTTAAAAGACATCTGCATAAAGCAATGTTTATAAATCTGTTTTGATGGACACATAATATATAAAGATGTAATTTATATGACAATAATGACACAAAGGAAGGGCAAATAATGGAGTTATATATGAGAAAAGTTTTTGCATAGTATCAAATGAAGTTGGTATTAATCTTAAATAGATACTTATAATATATAAAATTTAATCCATAGAGATATCACAGAGAAAACAAATAAAAATATATAGTAAAAGAAACAAGGGAAATAAAGTGGTACAGTAAATATATGTATTTAACATAAAAAAAGAAAGTAATGGAGGAATAGAGAAACAAAGAAGGTATCAGACATATAAAATACAAATGGCAAAATGGCTGACACAGATTCTAACTTATTGATAATTAAAGTAAATGTAAAAGGATTAAACACTGCAATTAAAAGCAGAGATAGGCAGAATGGATTAAAAATATGATCCAACTATAGGCTGTCCATAAGAGTCACACTTTAGATAAAAGAACACAAGTATACCAAAAATGAAAAAATAAGCACCACATGTACTCACCATCAAATCGGTTTCACTGATCAACGCCTAAATGCACATATAGGAATAACATTTATTGGGTGTTGGGCAGGTGGGAGGTGGGGAGAAGGGTATGGGTATATACACACATAATGAGTGTGATGTGCATCATCTGGGGGATGGACAGCTTGAAGCTCTGACTCGGGGGGGTGGGAAGGGGAGGCAAGGCAACATGCGTAACCTAAACATTTGTACCCAGATAATATGGTGAAATAAAAAAAGGCAAGAAAAAAAAAGAAAACCATAAAAACTGGTCACAAGCATAAAAAAAGCCACAAGTAAATTGAAAGGAAAAGGATAGAAAAAGATATACCATGAAAACTGTAATCAAACATAAGATGAGGTAGTTTTGTTAATATCAGAAAAAAATAGACTTTAAGAAGAAAAAATTATTATAGAAAAAGAAATATATTTTATAATGACAAAAGGGTCAATCCATCACCAAGATATAAGAATTATAAACATATTTATATGTATATATATATTTAACAACAAATTCCCAAAATACATGAAGACCCCATATAGCAAAAGCAATCTTAAGCAAAAAGAACAAATTGGGAGGCATCAGACTTCAAGCTATACTACAAGGCTATAGTAATTAAAATACCATAGTACTGGTACAAGAACAGAGACATAGATCAATGGAACAGAAATGAGAACTCAGATATAAAACCATCCTCATATAGCCACCTAATCTTTGGCAAAGCAGACATACACTGGGATTAGAGGCATGCCCTTCCCCTCTACAATGCTCACTGCATCCATTAGTTGTGAGTTTACTCCCGCAACCCCCTAATCTCTGGAGAGTATTACTACCATGTGAGCACCAGTGTTGATCAGTTAGTGCCAATTTGATGGCAAGTACATGTGGAGCCTATTTTCCATTCTTGTGATACCTCACTTTGGAGGATGGGTTCAAGCTCTACCCAGGAAAATATAAGAGGTGCTAGATCACTGTAGTTTCTTATAATTGAGTAATATTCCATTGTATACATATACCAAATTTTAATAATCCACTGATGAATTGATGGACGTGGGTGAGGTAAAGTCATAAAATGTAACCAAAGTGTTTATGCCCTCACAATATCCTGAAATAAAAATGAAAAAATTAAAAAAGCAAAAAAAGAATATTAAAATATACTAGTATTATTTGTATATGTTTCTTGTATCTAAAATTATTAAGAGACAAAATTTTGTGGCCGGGCGCGGTGGCTCAAGCCTGTAATCCTAGCTCTCTGGGAGGCCGAGGTGGGCGGATTGTTTGAGCTCAGGAGTTCGAGACCAGCCTGAGCAAGAGCGAGACCCCATCTCTACTATAAAAAATAGAAAGAAATTAATTGGCCAACTAATATGTATAGAAAAAATTAGCCGGGCATGGTGGCACATGCCTGTAGTCCCAGCTACTTGGGAGGCTGAGACAGCAGGATTGCTTGAGCCCAGGAGTTTGAGGTTGCTGTGAGCTAGGCTGACGCCATGGCACTCACTCTAGCCTGGGCAATAAAGTGAGACTCTGTCTCAAAAAAAAAAAAAAAAAAAAATTTTGACGATTAGCATGGTAGCAACTTGTACACATGGTTAGTAAAGATTGAAATGCATAAACACTTTTAAAAATGTTTTCCAATAAGTTTCAAGAATACTTAAATAATTCATGCCATCTGATAAAATAATTCAACAGCTAGAAACCTTAAGAAAAGTAATCAATGTTACAAAAGAAGATTTATGTGTAAGGATACACATTGCAGTTATATTTATAACAGTGAAAAATTGGAAGCTATCTAAATGCCTAATTATAAAATTATTAGATAAAAAAGAAAACAAACTGGGGATAAGAATCCTTATTCAATAAATGGTGCTGGGAAAACTGGATAGCCACATGTAGAAGACTGAAACAGTATCTGCACCTTTCACCTCTCACAAAAATCAACTCACTGTGGATAACAGACTTAAACCTTAGGTGTGAAACTATAAGAATTCTAGAAGAAAATGTTGGAAAAACTCTTATAGACATTGGGCCTAGGCAAAGAATTTATGAAGAAGACTCCAAAGGCAATCACAGCAACAGCAAAAATAAAGAAATGGGACCTGATCAAATTAAAAAGTTTCTGCATAGCCAAAAAAACTACCACGAGAGCAAACTGGGAGAAAATATTCACATGTTACATATCTGATAAAGGGCTGATAACTAGAATCTATATAGAACTCAGGAAAATCAGCAAGAAAAAATCAAACAACCCTATCAAACAGTGGGCAAAAGACATGAACAGAAACTTTTCAAAAGAAGATAGACAATGGCCAAGAAACATATGAAAAAATGCTCAACATCTCCGATGATCAGGGAAATGCAAATCAAAACTACGATGAGATGTTACTTATCCCCAATGAGAACGGCCTTTATCAAAAAGTCCCCAAACAATAAATGTTGGCGTGGGTGCAGAAAGATAGGAACACTCCTACACTGCTGGTGGGACTGCAAGCTAGTACAACCTCTGTGGAAAGCAATGTGGAGATACCTCAAAGAGATACAAGTAGAACTACCATTTGATCCAACAATCCCATCACTGGGCATCTACCCAAAAGAACAAAAGACACTCTATTAAAAAAGATACCTGCACTTGAATGTTTATAGCAGGACAATTCACAATTGCAAAGATGTGGAAACAACCCAAGTGCCCATCAATACATGAGTGGGTTAATAAAATGTGGTATATGTATACCATGGAGATCTACTCAGCCTCAAAAAACAATGGTGATATAGCACCTCTTGTATTTCATGGATAGAGCTGGAGCCCATTCTACTAAGTGAAGTATCCCAAGAATGAAAATATAAGCACCACATGTACTCACCATCAAATTGGTTTTAACTGATCAGCACTAAAGTGCACATATAGCAATAACATTCATCGGGCGTTGGGCAGATGGGAGGGGTGAGCAGGGCATAGGTATATGCACATATAATGACTGTGATGTGCACTATCTGGGGCATGGACAAGCCTGAAGCTCTGACTCAGGTGAGGCAAGGGCAATATACGTAACCTAAACATTTGTACCCCTATAATATGCTGAATTTTTTTAAAAAATTACATAAAAATACAAACAAGCAGCAGAAGAAAACAATGCAAACTAGAGTAGAAATAATGAAATAGAGAATGGAAAAACAATAAAGTCAATAAAACCAAATGTTGGCTTTCTGAAAAGATGAATGAAATTGATGAATTTTTACTTACACTGGGATAGGATAAAAGAGAGAAGATTCAAATTAGTAAATCAGATGAAAGAGTGGCCATTACTATTAATCTTACAGAAATAAAAAGGATTATACAGAAATACTACAAACAATTATACACTAACAAATTATATATCTTAGATAAAATGGAAAAATTCCTAGAAATATACAAGTTACTGAAACTATTTATTTCAAGAAAAAATAGAAAATTTTAACAAGGAAAGGTATTCAATTGGTAATGAAAAACTTTCCACAAGGAAAAGCCCAGGAGCAGACGGCATCATGATAAACTCTGTAATTTTTTAATTGACAAATCATACTTGTATGTACTCTCATGTTCACTGAAGCATTATTCACAATAGTAAAAATATGGAAAAAAACTACATGTACATCTACAGATATTTTAAAGAATGATTAACACCAATCCTTCACAATTGCTACAGGTTTTATACTTCATTTGGGTCATAGCAGATGATTTTTTTTGCTATGAAGAATTACTCATTTTGGGCACTCTTGCAAACAGAACACAAATAGATATATTCAACAACTTTCAAGATAAATTTCATACACTTGGACTGAATTTGTTAAATTTAGTGAGTGTATGTACAGATGGTGCATCTTACATGACAGGAAACCGCAGATAAAATATTAGCAGATCCAGATATTCTCATTTCTTTTCATTGTATCTTGCATCAGCAAAATCTCTGTGCTAAACCACTATTTTAAGTGAAACTTTGCAACAAATTATAAGTATTGTTAACTATATTCACACAAATGCAACATGGCAGCATCGATTTCATAACATGCTAAAGTTGAAGGATGAGGTATTCAGTGTGGATTTGCTGTATCATTCTAAAATGTGTTGGCTATCAGAGGGCCAGGTGTTAGCCAAAATTTTATCTCAGTGAGAACAGATAGTTAAATTTTATGAAGAACAGAATCAACAATGCCAATCATTGAAAGAAGATTTCTATAGAAATGCAGCATTTCTGTGATATGTCAAATCAAAATGACTTGAATATTTCTTTGCAAGGTAAAACTAAGTCTATATATGATATGTGGCAAAAAACACACAAGCATTTTGATAAAAGATATCTTTTTTCAAAACACTTTTTCTTCAAAAGTAAATTTTGGGTGGATATTTTCCCCAGTTAGCAAAAGTCATTGATGAGCAGAGTGATACATGTGATTCATTTGAAGAATGTCCAGCTGTTGTAGGCCTATCAATTGGAGAATACAATGAAAGGTTCACTGACTTTGAGAAGCATGACATCACACTCAAATTAGCATTTCAGTCTCACCTAGCTGATTTCACCAAGGTGACTAAAGAACTACAGATGGAATTGATTGAGCTCTCGGTAGATGATGTTTTAAAGTCATTGCTTGATGCTAAGAAAGATCCAACTAAAATATGGAAAACTTCAGTAGAGTACCCACACCTTTGGTAATGTGCCCCCAAAATGCTTTCTTGCTTTTCTTCCACTTATTGCTGTGAATCTACATTCTCCTACCTATCACAAATCAATTTATGACCCTTAAGGTCACAAATTACTGATACCCATCTAAAGGATCAACTGATGTCTCCATTCTGTAAGCAAATATTCAAATGCTTTCTAACAAAAAACCGATGGAACAAAGTCATTAAAAGTTTAGTTAACTTTAAAATTAAAGAGTTTTCATTTTTGAAGTTATTAAGTACATAGTAGATAGATTTTTACAAAATAATGTATATTTTTAAGTATATCTAGTTGAAGTTTCTTGAATGCAGCCTTATTTGATTACAGCTAAATTAACTTCAATTAACGTGAAAAGTTTCCTCACCCCTGCCTTAACCATATGATCAAGATTAGCATCTCCACTGATGAGACATATTGACATTTTAACCCCCCTTAAGTGATACGTTGAGGAAGGCACGACATCCCTTTTGTGATACTCTTGCAAAAGATGATAAGCTCAATCTAATTGAGAGAAAATATCAGGCAAACCAAAATTGAAGCTATTCTCTGAATAACTGAGCAATATTTTCAAAAGTGTCAAGGTCATAAAAGACAGAAAGATTGAGGAACTCTTACAGACTGAGGCAGATTAAGGACACGTGAGAACTAAATGCAGTTGGGGATCTTGGATTCGATTCTACGTAAAGGGATATAAGTAGAAAAACTAGTGAAGTTTGAATAAAGTCTTTAGATAATAGTAGTACACCAAAGGTCTTGGTTTTGATAATTATACCATGTTTATACATGATGTTAACATCAGAGAAACTGGGTGAAGGGTTCATGGAAATTCTCTGTACTATTTTGGCAACTTATATAAATCTAAAATTATTTCAAAATCAGTTTAAAAACAAAATTCTGTGGCACAGTATAAAGTCATGTAAACGATATGGATTTATATCTTTTTATTCAGGGTATTATGGGGGTACAAACATTTTGGTTGCATGCAATGTGTTTGCTTCACCCAAGCCAGGGCTACAAACGTGTCTCTCCCCCATACAGTGTGTTCCGCTTACATTAGTTGTAGGCCCCCCCCCACTTGAGCGGCACCCAATGAGTATTACTACCATGTGGTTGGTCAGTTAGTACCAATCTGATGGCGAGTACATGTGGTGCATGTTTTTCCATCCTTGTGATACCTCACTTCGAAGGATGGGCTCAATCTCTATCCAGTAAAATATAAGAGGTGCTAGATCACCACTGTTTTTTATAGTTGAGTAATATTCCATTGTATACATATACCACATTTTATTAATCCACTCATGTATTGATGGGCACTTGGGTTTTTTCCACATCTTTGAAATTGTGAATTGTGCTACTATAAACATTTAAGTGCCGATGTCGTTATTATAGAATGTCCTGGATTTGTATTTTTTGAGGTAAGATTCACATAACATAAAATTCATCATTTTAAGCATGTTTATGCTGTGTAATTCAGTGAATTTTGTACATTTACAGTGTTCTATGACAATCACAACTAATTCTAGAACATTTCATCACCCCACTAAAAAATCCTGTACACATTAACAGTCAGTCTCTGTTCCTCACTCACCCCAGCTTTTGGAACCATTAATTTGATCTGTGGGTTTACCTATTCTCTTAATTTCATATAAATGGAATCATAAGATATGTGCCATTTTGTATCTGGTGTCTTTCCCTCAACTCTAAGGTATATACCCAAGAGAATTAAAAATAGATTTTCAAACAAAAACTTGTACAATAATGTTCATTACTAACATTATTCATAATATCCTGAAAGTCAAAACAACTCAGATGTCCATCATCTGATAAATGGGTAAACAAAGCGTGAAATAGCCATACAATGGAATGTTATGAAGCCATAAAAATGAATGAAGTACATGCTGCAATGTCAATGAACATTACAAATATTATGATAAGTTGATTTGTATTTTTAAATGTATTATACACACACATGCTTCGAGGCTTTGTATAGTTAGAAAAATAAATGAAACTACTGGAATTGTACAGTGAGTCAGTTTTTTTTTTTTTTTTTTTTGAGACAGAGTCTCGCTTTGTTGCCCAGGCTAGAGTGAGTGCCTGAGTGCCGTGGCGTCAGCCTAGCTCACAGCAACCTCAAACTCCTGGGCTCAAGAGATCCTCCTGCCTCAGCCTCCCAAGTAGCTGGGACTACAGGCATGTGCCACCATGCCCGGCTAATTTTTTCTATATATATTAGTTGGGCAATTAATTTCTTTCTATTTATAGTAGAGACAGAGTCTCGCTCTTGCTCAGGCTGGTTTCGAACACCTGACCTGGAGCAATCCGCCCGCCTTGGCCTCCCAGAGTGCTAGGATTACAGGCGTGAGCCACCGCACCCGGCCTGAGTCAGTCTTAAAAATAATTTAATCTGGTAGTTGGCTGGATTTTTATATTTGGGACAATTGAAACAAAAACACATATAGGCTGGGCACGGTGGCTCACGCCTGTAATCTTAGCACTCTGGGAGGCCAAGGTGGGCGGATTGCTCGAGGTCAGGAGTTCGAAACCAGCCTGAGCAAGAGCGAGACGCCGTCTCTACTAAAAATAGAAAGAAATTAATTGGACAACTAATATATATATAGAAAAAACTAGCCGGACATGGTGGCGCATGCCTGTAGTCCCAGCTACTCAGGAGGCTGAGGCAGCAGGATTGCTTGAGCCCAGGAGTTTGAGGTTGCTGTGAGCTAGGCTGATGCCATGGCACTCACTCTAGCCTGGGCAAAAAAGTGAGACTCTGTCTCAAAAAACAAACAAACAAACATACAAACAAAACACATATAATTATGTGTGTGTGTGTGTGTTGTGTATCTTGAAGGAGCTCTAATCTAACAGCATGGAAACAGGTATACATAGTTATTCATTTGTCCAAAATAGTTGCTTTTAAGTATATGTAGAAAATACATCTAAAGCATAATTACTAAAAGTTTAAAATTTAACATAGTAAATTGAATCCCACTGCCAGGGATTTATCCCATATGGGAATTAACACAAGTACAGAAAGACACAATGTTATACAAAAAATAGAAGACTGTTTACTTAATTTTAAGATTTATATATGATTTATCACTTTAAAATACAAACGAGATTACATATATGTTTGTATATGCATAGAAAATGTCCAAAAATCTATATACTGATTACTTCTGGGGAGTTGGAAAAGAGGTAGGATTAGAGAGGGGAATTTTTATTTTACATCCTTCTGTGCTTTTTTTTTTCTTTTCTTGTGAGAATTATTTCTTTTTACTTCTCCTCAGTTTTGGGGGTGCCATATAACTCACTATAGGTCAAGGTCAACCACTCTGAGTTTAGTGACTCCTTTAATTTTACAGATTAGAAAATGGGTCAGGAAAGTAAAATAGCTTATTCACATACAGCCTGTAGCAGAAGCAGTTTGGGGAAATAAATTCTCCAGACTCCTACAGTACTCTTTCCATTCCCCCACACCTGTTCAATTACATTGCCCATTCCTATGAAATATAATCACAAAACCATCAGTCATTCCAAATGTTCCAAGGATGTTTCCGGAGTACACGATTCTCAACAGCAATGGAAAGATTCTCACAGTACAATATTTGTCTGTTGCCATAATCCTAAAAAAGGCAATCATATTTCCAAGAATGAAAACAGATGCAAATGTATAAGCAGTTGGAACTGAAACATGTGTTTAGAGTCTATGAATAGTTTCTTTTTTTCCTCCCTAGACATAGTTTAATGATGTGATCTTTTCAGCTTTCAGAAGAGCAACGGCTGAGATTCCAGCTTAATCCTTAGGTAACAATTCCCATTGAGGCCATTTGGGACTTTGCCTATTGTCTTATGTAGGGATTTCTATATTATTGAGTGGTTTTTTGGGAAAGCAAAGGAGATGAAATAACAACTTACAGACCTAGCAACTATCTGAATGGGGTGACTGCTTGGGATTTGTGTTGTGAAACTACTCCGTCCCTACACTACCAATGGTTATTTTTATAGGATCTTAACACTTTAGAGCCGTGAATATCATTATGGATTACCTAATTCAATTCACATACCTTATTTTATATACAGGAAAACTGAGGTGTAGAAAGGGAGATGATTTTCCAAAAGCCACAGGTTTAGTTCTTTTTGTTTGTTTCATATTTTAGAAGATATATATTGTATTTTCCAGATTGGAGGTAGCAACTAAAAGGGAGGTTCACCTGGATTTTCACTGATTTGTCTTCTCAGAGGTTCCCTGATCAAAACATGGTTCCCCGATCAGCATCAACATCACCTGGGGTTTATTAGAAATGCGAATTCTCAATTGGAAACATGGGAGTGGAGACCTCAAATCTGTGTTTTAACAAGAGTTTCAGGTGATATTGATATATATTCCAATTTGGGAATTTTCATTAAAATTTATAAATATTACTTATTATATATCTGCTCTGGGCCAAACTGTTCTAGGTTCTTCATTGTGTATTTTCTCATTTAATCCCTTTAGTGAGGTATGTTATTATTCCACTTATTTAAATTTGGCACTTACTTAAGGCCAAATAGTAGGTCTCTATGAAGTATATAATCCGAGATTTTTTTTCTCTAATCTTCCTTTACTTGGCCTGTCCACTCTTACCATTGCCTCTTTAACACTACTTCCAGGTTCCTAATAACTGTATTTGCATGTGATGGAGAGTCAAACACCTGGATTCTGGTCTCATCTCTTATTGTATGATTTTGAGTAATTCCCTTTCTGTCTCTGGGCTTCAGATTCTTTATATACTAAACATCAGGGAAATGCAAATCAAAACCACAATGAGATACCATCTTACCCTGGTTAGGACGTCTATTATCAAGAAGACAAAAAATGACAAATGCTGGCCAGGATGTGGAGAAAGGAGAACATTAGTATGCTGGTAGTGAGAATGTAAAGTAGTATAGCCATTAAGGAAAACGATATGGAGGTTACTAAAAAAACTGAAAATAGAACTACCATATTATCCAGCAATCTCACTGCTGGGTGGGATACAAAAGAAAAAAATTAGTATATGGAAGAGATTATCTGCATATCCATCTTTATTGCAGCACTATTCACAACAGCCAAGATATGTAATCAACCTAAGTGTCCATCAATGGATGAATGGATATGGAAAATGTGGTTTAGATACACAATGGAATATTATTCAGCCATAAAAAATGAAACCGCCATTTTGTCATTTGTATCAACGTGGATAGAATTTATGATCATTATGTTAAGCAAAATAAGCCAGACACAGAAAGACAGATATTGCATTTTCTCGTTCATGTGTGAGCTAAAAAGTAGATCCCATGGAAGTAGTAGAATGGTAGTTACTAGAAGCTGGGAAGGGAAGGGGAAAGGGGTGGATGAAGAGAAGTTGGTTAATAGGTACAAAATACAGTTAGCTAGAAGGAATAATTTCTAGTATTCAATAGTACAGGAGGGTATAATTAACAATAATTCATTATATATTTCAAAATAGGTAGAAGAGAAAAACTGTAATGCTCCCAACAAAAAGAAAACATAAATATTTTAGGTGATGTGTATCTCAATTATATTTGATCATCACACATTTTATACATGCATCAAACTATCACATGTACCCCAAAATATGTAAGCTATGATATTTGAATAACAACGTTTTAAAAAAATGACAGGACTGGACTCATCTTTGACACCTCCATCAGTAGATCCCCATATCTACTGTTTGAAAGGCCCTAATATCCTTCATTTGCCCTTAACATAAATTGAAGTTGCTCTCTCCTTTGCCCAGGGCATTTGTGCTTTATGCCTGATTGTCCATGTGTGGTTAAAGACTTTCACTGCTGAGAAAGTCATTGAAGGCCTTAACCAGCAGATAGGAAAATTATTTTATTGGGTAAATCCCTATCATGGAGTCCTAGTCTACTTCAGACTGTAATAGGAAGCATGGAGATGAGTTTAACAGAAGAAATAATGTAGTTTCTTGGCAGGTTGACTTGATGGTCAAATTTTTTAGTGGAGGCAAGAGAGTTGGAAGATTATGACATCCTTTTATTACCTGACCAACTACTGGTGTGTCAGGGGCTCTGTGCAGAGCAATATTTATCTAGTTTTTTTGGGGCCAGTGAATTGATACCTCAGTGTGATTTTTAAGTCATTGTGTTGTCAGAAAGGGCAGGTACTATATGGTAGGAAGAACGTTTAGCCTTGAAGTAGTTTTGATTTAAATTCTGAAATCAGTCATTTACTAACTATGTGTTCCAAAGAATGGCATTTAACCTTTCTGTGCCTCAGTGTCCTCATTTGTAAAATAGGGTTAATATCATATGCCTTGGCTATCTTACAGAAAAGGCATGAGGCAATATACGTGAAAGTGTCTGGAATGTGGTAGGAGCTCAGTAAATATTTGTTGTTGAAGTCCACCTGGAGTGTGGCCAGCAGTTACTCAAGTTAACAACTATTTATTTTAGTGTTGGAAGTAACACTTGGGAGAAAGAGCTGGAAGCTTACTATTCCACCATTAGGCTAATTCCTTTTGACTCCTGGAATTCCCAGGCAAAATGTAGCTTGCTCTGGCAGAGGAAGCACTTGGAACCTTGATGAAGCAAAACTTGGTAGAGGCACTTGGAATACATTAAAACAGAGAACACACCTTTCTGGGAATGGGGCACAGGGAAAGTTCCTGCTTAAAAGTTGTAGATAGGGGAGGTTAGAGTGGACCAACAAAAACATTGTTGCCTTGGTCACAGTGTCAGTCTACCAATATAAGGTTTCAATCTAGTCCCTTCAGATTAGGGATAAATTAGAGTTAAGGTTGAATAGAATGAGGAACATCAATAAAGGGGTCTGTAAAGGAGTCCAGAAACCATGTTTGGATTGCTCTATTTTAAGCAAAATGAAAGCACTCCACATAGGCCTGACTTTCTTAATGCTGAAAATCTCTCATCCCCTCTTTATCCTGAGTCCCAGTTCCAGAAAATTGCTGGGTTAGGTGTTAGAAAAGCAGCTTTAGACTATACACTAGTGTGTGCATTACTAATAGCCCTTGACTACATTTTCCCCTCTTCCCTTCCAATTTGATTCCTTATCTGGTGCTAAGTCCTTAGACTGTTTGTGGTAGACTGGCTTCTGGAGGCAACAGAAGGGAGTAGAAGTAGATCACCAATTTGCTTTTGTCTCCCATCATTCTTTCTATCTAAATCCAGAGGACTAAACTGTGTTAATTTCTCTGGCTCATCTTCAGGCATCAACTTCCATAGTTAATGCGTGGGGGTCAGCATGTCTTATATCCAAATGCTTCTCTGTATTCTATTGTTCACCCTGTTTCAGGTACCAACACCTGAGAGCTGGCCTGTGGGTCAGTAGAGACTGGGATTTCAAGAAAACCCTTAGTTATTAATATTATCATTTATTGTATATATTCCATAAACCAAACTTTGTTCTAGGTGCTTCAGTGCATATTATCTCATTTAATCCGCCCAGGGAGGCATGTTATTATTATTCTATTCTTTTGAAGATAAGGAAACTAAGGCCCAGTGAGATAAAGTGCCTTTACTAGGGTCACTCAACTAGTAAGTAGTGGACCTAGGATCAAAACCCAAGTCTGTCAGACTCCATGTCCTTAGCTTGGCCACTTAGAATCACTTGGGTTACAAATCTAGATGACCTCAGACCACTTTCTCCTTCCTTCTAAGTGATCCTTTACCTAGGCTTGGGTTTGAGTAATTGAGACGAATTTGGTCTCTAGTTCTCTGCTTTCCTGGACAATTGTAAAGGAGAAAGTTTGGACCCAAAAATATTACTTCTACTTTAGCTCTTATGTAAGTGATCAAAATGGCCAAGTGTCAGAAGAACAGCCCTGAGAGCAACGTCAAATTTGTCTTTTGGTCTAACTCATTTGCTATTAATGCATAATCATCTTACAGCAAAATATACTTAGACAAACCATTGACCATTTATAAGATTGGCTTTCTTCTGAGTATTCTTTGATTAGAACTCTGAGCTCTGTGTATGCAAGTTCAGTAATTTTTTTTTTTTTTGCTTATTTAGAATAGATATTTGCAACCTAGAAAAATTTAGAGGAATAATTTATTAAAGGTATTCACAGAATATTTGAGGTGGCAAGGATCTTAGACATCATGTCCCATAATCCCTTGATGCTGATGACAGAAAAAATGAGGGGGAATTTAGGACTTGTCCACGGCCATGCAATGAGCACTCAGGCTTCCAACTTTCAATCCAATGAGCTTTCTACTCTGTTACAACAGTGCTTAATATCCCCTGACTAATTATTTCAGAAGCAGTTCATAGATGGGAGGTAAGCAGTTCTTTCTGATATCCCAAAAGCATGCCCTATAGGGAACAGTATATATTAGACAAGAGTTAGAAGCACATAAGTAGGTCTGATGTTCAGATAGTTATACCAATGTGGCTGTACAAATCATATTTAACAATTGTCCATCCTTACGGGTTAATGTCTGTGACATACCATTTGTAAAATATTTTGAATGTCAATAGTGCCTGTAGGCACTGAGGAGATAATGCAAACAAGGGAGGTGGCCCATGAGAATATGGTAATAAACTAGATAGATCAGGCCCTATCTAAAAGAGAAGACCTCTATTCAATTCCAGATCATTACTTCTATGTAGGAGAATAAGCCCAATATTCCTAGGTCTCAGTTATTAAGAGAAGCCAGAAATTCATATTTTTTAGTAAAGTCCAATTTTTAAATGGCGGCAACTATTTTAAGTTTTAAAAAACTCTTTATGGTCTTACCCTTCTGACCATGATGGAATAACAGCAAAAAGATTTATCCACGTACTAAGCAACTAGGAAAGCAAGATAAAACTTATGAAATAACAGTTTTCTGAAATTGGAGTATATTCAAGGTAGAACTTCCATTTCTAAAAATAGAAAAACAACCTAAACCTGAAGATTTCCCTAGTTTACAGCCTGGAAAATGTTTTCAGGCTAAAGTACATGGTGAAGGAAGCCAAACAGAATGTGGTGATCTTGCTGAGTTGAGGGAATAATAATAAAAATTCAGGAAAGTCAAGTTAGCTATAATTTGTGAGGCAGAACACCAGATAGAAGAGTGACTGCACCAAGAGGAAATGCTACATAGGGGCCTCCTAAGTCTTTGGCTTAGCACTGGTCTTCAGATGGGTGAGAGGAAACATACTGAGGCTAGGAAAAGAATCACTGGAAAACAGTGGGTTGAACAACTCTCAGAGATCATAAAGATATGGGAAGACTTCATGTTTCTATCCACTTGAGTGGAAAGACCTGATAATGCAAAGGGCATCAGGTAGAGTCCTTAGAAGGACATAGCCTTAGTAGTGGGGTTAAATTAGCCCTACATTAAACATTGGTCTGTATTCACTTTTTAAAAAATCTTGAAAGTAAGCATTAAATGGTTCCAATTGATTCCAAGTAACTTAAGTGCACATCAGAACAAAGTCCAATGAAATATGGTACCCCAAGAATGTAAAATACAAAATGTTCAGATCTAATAAAAATTACTAGGTCAGCAAAGAGGCAGAAAAATAAGACCATACCCAAGAGAAAAATCAATCAATAGACATACACTCATGCATAACAGAGGTGATGGAATTAGCAGACAAGGATTTTAAAACCCGTATGTTCAAAAAGGAAGATGAAAGCATAAAAATGATAAGAAAAATGTAAAAAAAAGACCCAAATGGAAAGTGTATGAATAAAAAAATATATTAAATAAAATAAAAAATATACTGGATGGAATTAAGTACAGATGAGACACTATATAATAAAAGATCAGTAATATTGAGGACATTGCAATATAAACTATTCACAGTGAATTGCAGAGTGAAAAAAGACTGCTAGTTTTGTCAGGGACCTATGAAATAATATTAAACCATTTAAGTTATATGTAATTAGATCACTCACTGAAAAGGGAGAGAGATCCCTGAAAAGGAAATATTTGTGGGAAGTAATGGCTGAACATTTCCCAAATTTGATGAAAATTATGAAGTCACAGATCTAAAAAGATTAACACACCACAAGCAGAATAAACACAAAGAAAGTAGTATCATAATAAAATTGGTAAAGTACCATGAAAAAGAGGAAGTCTTAAAGGCAGCTTTAAAATGTGAACGCAATAGAAAAACAAGCACAAATCCATTTTAGAACATATATCTACTACATTAAAAAAAGCCTTAGTTGTACAGTCAGATTTTAATTATTTCTGATGAAAGAGAAAAGCCAAGAATTATCAAATTATGTTACATTTAGTTTTGCAATCAAGTGAGAGACATCCTGCTTACTGTCCCTGACAAACACATGAACATGCACAGAAGGACAAACACATATATAAATGTATATGTGTATCATTGTTCCACATCCCTGTCTACCTGCCCAAGCACTCAGGCTGATTGTTGGCTATTTTTTAAAATTTCAAACTATTAAGGGGGTACAAATGTTTTTGGTTACATGGATAACTTTTGTAATGCTTGAGTCATGGCTCTAAGTGTGCCCAACACTCAAATAGTGTTCACTGTAATGGTTAGATAGGGTTTTGCCCCTCCCCTCCTCCAATCCTCTCCCATCCCCGCTGGTTGATTTCCCCTGAGTTTTATTTTCCTCTGTGTGCATGTGTGCTCATTGGTTAATTCCAGTTTGATTGTGAGTATATGTGGTGTTTGTTTATCCATTGTTGAGATACTTCACTTAGGACAATGGTCTCCAGTTCCATTCAAATTGTTTCAGAAGGCATTGATTCATCCTTTTCATGGCTGAGTAGTACTCTATGGTATACATATACCACATTTTATTAATCCACTCATGAATTGATGGGTGCTTGGGTTATTGTGCAACTTTGCAATTATGAATTGTGCTGCAAGAAACATTCAAGTGCAGGTATTTTTAATAAAAAAGACTTCTTTTCCTTTGGGCAGATACTGAATAGTGGGATTGCCGGATCAGATGGTAGGTCAACTTTTATTTCTTTGAGGAGTCTCCATATTGTTTTCCATAGAGTTAATATTTTGCCACCCTACCAGCAGTGTACAAGCATTCCTTTCTTTTTGCATCAAGGCCAACATCTCTTGTTCTTGGGCATTTTAATAAATGCCATTCCAACTGAGGAAAGGTGATAGCTCATTGTGGTTTTAATTTACATTTTCATGATGATTAGCGACTTTGAGCATTTTTTCATATGTTTATTGACCACTTGTCTATCTTCTTTTGAAAAGCTTCTGTTCATATATTTTGCCCATTTTTAATGGGGTTGTTTTATTTCTTGCTGATTTGCTTGAGTTCCTTGTAGATTCTGGTTATTAGTCCTTTATCAAATGTATAGTTTGTGAATATTCTCTCCCATTCTGTAGGTTATTTATTTGCTCTGTTGATTATTTCCTTAGCTATACAGAAACTTTTTAGTTTAATCAAATTTAATTTATTTTTAATAAATTTAATTTATTTTGTTGTTGCTGTACTTGGGATCTTAGTAATACATTCTTTGCCTAGGTAGATATCTAGAAGTGTTTTTTTCCTACATTTTCTTATGGTTTAATGCCTTACATTTAAGTCTTTTATCTATATTGAATTAATTTTTGTGAGTGGTGAGAGAAAGGGATCCTGTTTCAGTTATTTGCATGTGGCTATCCAATAACTGCACCATTTATTGAATAGGGATTGTATTCCCCATTTTTATCTGCTTTGTGAAAGATTACTTGGCTATAGGTAGATAATTTTATATCTGGGTTCTCTATTCTGTTTCTTTTTCCATGTCTCTATTTTTGTACCAATACCATCCTATATTGGTTACTATAGCTTTGTAGTATAGTTTGAAGTCTGGTAATGTGATGCCTCCAAATTTGTTCTTTTTGCTTAAAGTTGCTTTGGCTATCCAGGATCTTTTCTGATTCCAAATGAAGCATAGAACTATTTTTTTCTATATTTATGAAATATGATGTTTGTATTTTGATGGGGATTGTATGGATTATGTAAATTATTTTGAGTAGTGCAGACATTTTAACAATGTTTATTCTACAGATCCATGAGCATGATATGTTTTTCCATTTGTTTGTGTCATCTGTGATTTCTTTTCTCAGAGTTTCATAGTTCTTGTACAGATCTTTCACTTCCTTGGTTAACACGAAAATAAGTGTGTAACATATAGTATTATATCTGATATAGTATGCATAAGGTAATTTTTGAGTGTAAAGGAAAATCATTTAATTTTGTTTGGGGAGTGAGAGGACCAACAAGACCTCCCATAGGAGGTTGCATTTGATGTGAGCCTAGAAGGCCATACAGAATTTGGCTAGACAAAGATCAGTATCTCTCACATTTCTGTTTCAGAGATAGGAGAGAGTATTTGCAAAGGTACAGGAAAATGGAGAACATAAGAGAGTATATCTCATTGGAGGATAGGCTGGGAGCATAGAGTGCCTGTTGGAGGGGTGGGTGAGACATATGTGGAGGAAAAATACTGCTACTATTAATAGCTAATATATACTGAATACTTATAATTATCAAACACAGCTAAATGCTTTATGTACATCATTAAATTCTTGCAACAATACTATGTATCACTGTTATCCTAGTTGAATAGATGCAGGAAATGAGGATTAGGTAAATTGAACAACTTGTCCAAAGCTACATAGCTCATAAATTATGCATGGAAGGTGGATCATGGAAGAGCCTTATGTGCCATGCTAAGTTGTTTGGGCTTTATCTTGAATAGGTTGAACAGCCATTGAGGTTTTTCTTTTTTCTAATCCCTTCTAAAGAAATAAATTAGAGGAACTAGTCTAGAAGAAATATTTCTGGAAGTTCTGGATAATAACTGAGGAAAAAATCCAAAATCAAATCCAAAAGGGTCTAGGAAAAAAGAAAAGTCTAGACATAAAGCTAAGCATGACAGAGGCTGAAGGGGAGTTCTTGATGGTTGGTTTAAAAAGAGAAGTGATAAAATCAGACATGAGAGATTTGATAAAAGAGGGAAGGTGGAGGGTTCAGGAAATAGCTTGGGGAACTAGGTAGCTATTAAAATTTATGGAGATTAGAAATGTAGGTGGAGAAATAAGTTTATTTGGGGTTTGGTGCTTTTGTGGTACGCTTGGTCAGTAGAACTGGATTCAAGTCCTCATTCCATTAATTACTATTCAGGTGACCTTGGGCAAGTCAGTTAATCTCAAGTAACTTGAGTCTGCATTCTCATCTGTTAAATGGGAAGACTCTTACTTATAGGTAATATTGTACTTCTGTGATTATCAAATTAGACAATATATGTGAGATGCTTTGTGTCCTACAAACTGTATACAATAGAGGCTATGATGAGTATGTATGGTTGTAGATGCAGGTGCATAGCCACATTTTCAGTCTCCAGAAACTTACATTTTAACACTACATCACAATATACTTTCAGGATAATCATGTCATAAAGCGCTCTTTTATGACTCTAGCCACATAAGTGCTTTTTAATTGAAATTTTTGTTGAGATGATTATAAATTCATATACAGTTGTAAGAACAAATGTGGGTTGATCTTGTGTACCCTTTACTTGGTTACCCTCAATGCCAACATTTTTCAAAACTATAATTTTGATATTTAAAAATAAAATAAAATAATATCTATTTTCAGTTACTTTTTGTATAGGTTTGATGTTTATTTTGTCCCATGGTTATCCAGTTGCTGCATCATCAATTTAATGGGTTTTGCATCTTTGTAAAAAATAAGTTAGGCATATTTGTGTGGATCTTTTTCTGAGTTTTCTATTCTGTTCCATTGACCTTGTTTTTATATCTCTACCAATACCACACTATCTTGTTTATTGTAGCTGAATAGTTAACAATACCAGGTAGAATGATTTCTTTCATTTTGTTCTTTTTTGTCAATATAGTTTTACCTATTTAGGGTCTGTGGCATTTTATATACACTTTAGAATAGGCTTGCTTATGTCTCTAAAACACTTTGCTGGCATATTGATAGGAATTACCTTAAACCTATAGGTTAATTTGGGAAGAACTGATGTCCTACTATGTTGAATTTTCCAATCTATGAACATGGTCTATATTTCTATTTAGGTCTTATTTGAGTTATTTCATCAGCATTTTAAAATTTTCAGCATACAGGTGCAGTACATGGTTTGTTAGGGGAATATCTAAGTATTTCATTTTCTTTGGAGTGATTATAAGGGGTATTGTGTTTTTAATTTCAGTTTTCACATGTTCATTGTTAGGATATAGAAATATGATTGATTTTTGTGTGTTGGTTTTATAACCTGTGACCTTGCTGAACTCACTTATTATTCCTAAAATTATTTTATTGATTTCCTTGGGATTTTCAATGCAGGCTATCATATTTGAGCATAGAGATAGTTTTATTTTTCTCCTTCCATTTGTGTGCCTCTAATTTATTTTCTTTGCTTATTGCAGTGGCTAGCACTTTAGTATTATGTCAAATAAGAGTGGTAAGAGTGGATATCCTTGGCTTGTTCTTGACATTAGAGGATAAGCATTCTGCCTTTCACCATTAAGTATGATGTTACCTGTATGTTTTTTGAACATATTCTATATCAAGATGAGGAAGTCCCTTCTATTCCTAATTTTCTAAGAGTTTTTAATCACAAATGGATGTCACATATGTAATTTAAAATTTTCTAATTGTCCTGTAAAAAAGTTTTTTTTAAAAACAGTGTTGAATATACTTTATTAACCTAGTATAATGAAGTATTCTTGTTTCATCATGTGATGAACATAAAGATTATTAATTAAGTATTTTACATTCTTTTTTGTACTAAGTCTTGGAAATCTGGGGTATATTTTACAGTCATAGCACATCTTAATTCAGACTAGCTAAATGTGGCTAGTAGCTACTGTATTGGACAGAGCAGATCTAAAGCAGCAAAACCTCAGGGAAGAAAGAGTAAATATCTTCTTAACCAAGGAACTTGAGTTGATCTACTTTGTTGTTTTTTTTTTTTTTCTCCTTAATCTTTTTGAAGGTCCCATGGTAATCAGAATAGCATAGTTCTGAGTATTGTGAGTTCTCAATTCAAACTGATGTATAGTGTAATAATTTTATGCTCTATTTAAACAGAATGTAGTTTCACTTGTAGATTATTTTAGTTTGATATTGAGGAAGTCAGTAGAGAGAGGAATAATTCTTGGTGACCATCTTTTATTCAATTTGGCCACTAGCACAGTTAGAGTCCCTGGATTAACCATAAAAGCCTGACCTAAAATCACAGGATATCAGTGGAGTGGGAGGAGTGTCAAAGTCTAAAATTATAGTTAACTCACCAAAGAACTGTGTAATGTTGGATAAATGCCTTGACCTTCTTGAGCCTCAGTTTACCCATCTAAAAGACTCTCAAATCTCTTCAAGTTTGAGGACTGCATGAAAGCTCTTTCATGTACTCTGTCAATAAATATTTGTGAGGGCTCTATTATGTGTCATACACTGTACCTGCAGATAGTAAACTTTATTCTTTACTCTTTGCTCTCTTGGGGCTTATAGTCTATTGCGAGAGATATAATTAAATAAATATTTTCAAAAATAAGTTACAGTGATGAAAATGCTAGAGGAAAAATCCAAGGTTATCTAGCATACTTGGCAAAGGGAAAAGACCAGGAAAGGCTGAAACATGCTGACAAAGCATGTTGGTCAGTAGATTTTTGTCCCATTGTTAAACTCATTTATGCTAAAAGCTAAAACATCAGCATAAATTTACATATATTTAGTGGTTATATTCTAAATGACCATAAATTAAACACAGTATTATAAGACAGATGACTTTTCTCCTTGTGGACAGAAACTATAAATATTAATAATGATAATAAAATGATTTTGAGCAAAACAAGAATGTCTGTTGTAGGGCTTTGAGAATGTGGCATATAACAACTGTAAAAGGAACTGTGTTTGTTTAACCTGGAAATGACTTGGGTTTGAATAGGGTAGGATATAAGGTAGCTTTATTCAGATAAAGTGTTTTGAAGTGTTGTCACAGGGTAATGACAACAGTTTTGTTCTGTGTAGTCCCAGGGAGGAAGCTGCATAAAGATATCAGCTAAACTTAAGAAAAGACTTTCTAATAGTCAGTGGGGTCCACAGTCATGGTGGGAGGGTTGTGGGTTTGGGGCAGATTAACCACTTCAGTACCAGCTTCGACTAGAGTCAATAGCCACAGATGAACGTGCACAGCGACTTTAGCCAACAGCCATGATATGAAGGCGCCCAGCCGAGCCTTGACTTTAGCTGACAGCCATGATATGACTTTTCTAATTTTTCATTTATTGAAATAAAATTGTGAACATTAAAAATAACATAATGAAAACATATATGTATATGTTACCTATTCTGATTTACAAGTAAAGCTGCCTGTAAAGTAAAACAAGCTTTCAGTACTTTAAAGCTTTCCTCATCACACAACAGCAAAACAGATTTCTTGTCAATGCATAGCACAAACTATTGTGTGGACTATGAGTGCCAGCTGTGGGCAAGGTTTTGTGGCCAGTGAGTGCCGTACCGAAGTGGTTAAAGTTCTAGTAAGTTTGTTGTACTTGATGACCTTCATAGTTCCTCTCAACTTTGAAATTCCAGAAAATTCCACATCATTTAGGGAGATGAAAAACCAAAGAAATGCATTAGGTTGTTTTTATAATTTTGAAAATGGAATGTAGACAAAATGCAGACATTAGGTAGGAAAAAAAAAACTGGGAGGTAGAATTTAAAAAGTCAATAACTCAGAGAAAGCCTGGAAGCTATCTAAAAGCCCAGCATATGTGTGGCTGGAGATCAAAAATACCAGGGACTTGGAAAAAACCAAACAACCACAGCATAACTACCTGGCCAAATCAAAGAAGCTATTGCAAAGACAGAAGGCATCTTTCAAAGACTTGAAAGACAGTCCAAATCTGGAGAACAGGGAAGCACACAACTTGTAAGGCTTAGGGTGTGGGGGGGTGGTAGAAATTTCTAGGAACTGATGATGGGGGAGGGGTGGAAGCAGGGAGTCTTCCTGATGAGGCACAGCATTTAGTGGTGTGATCTGTCCTAAGGTGAGAGAGATGGATGATAGTATCTGTTCTTTGTTTTATCATTTTAATATTTATCATTTTACCACTGCCCTATCCTGGTATTCTGCCCTCCAAGTTTTTATCTTTCAATCAAAGTATATTATTTTTACACTTACTTTAAGAAAACTTTGTTTTATATTCTGAATTTAAAAAGCAGAGAACTCAAACCTCTGTTCACTCATCAAAAACTTGAGTTAGTAAAGATGCTCTTATTTATATATTGACTCGTGAATGAGTTTTTCCCTCATTTAAATCGATAATAAATCAATATAACTTGAGAACAAAAGGTTCCCTACTTTTCTGATTTTAATGCTATAGCCAAGCTGAGATTATGATCAGTGGGAGTGGTAATGGGAAAGTCAGATAATCAAGAATTTCTATCTCTCTGTCCTATTTATAGTGGCAGAATCTATTCCTTTCATAGTTCCTAAAATGAGAAGAAAGCCTAAGAAATCAGAATTATTTGTTTGGTATGACAGTAAGGGTGAAAAGGTATTTGAAGGAGAACACCAAGAAACCCACTGCTTGGTAGGAATGAAAGGAGTGGATTGTCAAGGGAGTACATATAGATCTGCTATAGTCCTACTGAGATTTCATTTCAAACCCAAAGGAGAGCCATTCTTGAGTTTTTAGTTGTATTAAACTCCATCCTTAGTGGCAACCTGGATCTGAGTTCCCTCTTTATTTAAGACTTCATATGAACCATATGCTTTTATAATTAAGAATTGATGAAACTATTTTTGAGAGAAGTTGAGTTATTACCAACAACTGTTTTCTATTAGTGAGATATCTTACATACTCTTCCCATAAAATGGCAAGATGGCTGATGTCAATAATTAAATTATGATTAGACATAGATCTGTGACATTTCCAGATTCATTTGTCAAATCTCTTGCTGGTATGCCTGCTATTTCACTGATAAATGGCTCATCCAGATGTTGACATGTTATAGTAGATTTGAGAACAAGTTCTGCTATTTGAGATTTCTCTACTTACTTTGCCTTGCACAAATGCATTTTTAGGGGAAAATAATGGCAACCTAGTACTGGGCTTGTTACCTCCAGGCTTGGACACTGGTAGGCACTCAAGTTCAGAGACTGTTCCACACCATCTAGCTGGTAGCCGGAAGGAATGGGAACTATTCTATCCTGTCCAGCTATTTCAGGAGGTAGATATTCAGACTTTTTTCTTGGAAGTCTTAGCATCTCAGCCCTGGTGAAGTGTTGGAAACATACTTCTCAGTAATTATAAAATGGCCCAATACAACAAACTTGGAACTGTTATACCTGAATTAAGACACATGAGAACAATTTCTTCATTGTCATCTGCCAAGAGTGATATCTTTTACTTGCCTCACAATTATAAAAAATGTCTCCTATTTGGATGGTGGTTTACACATTCCAAAGTACGCTCACTTTTTTTGTCTCATTTAATATTCTCAATAGCTTCTTGAGGGAGATGTAACTGTCCTCATTTTACAAATGAGGAAATAGGTTTGGAGAGATTAAGGAACTTTTTAAAGATTTCACAGCTGTGAAAAGGCAAAGCTGGACTTCATTAAAACCCATGTTTCCTGGCTCCAAATCTAGTATTCTTTTGCAGGTATTACACTTCCTCTCATTTAATGGCTAAGAAAGCCTGAAACTGAAATAGGTCACATAATAAGTAAATGGCAGAACTGGGCCTTTGAAAAATTTCAAGGCTTGAACATTCTCTTTCCACTCTTTCACAATTACTTCTTGTAACATTTGAAACCAACACACACACACACACACACACACACACACACACACACACGCACGCAAATGTTATTTCTCCACCTGAGACTCTTCAGTGAATCCTCACTGCATTTTAAAATACAAACCCAGCTAGGCATGGTGGCTCACTCTTGTAATCCTAGCACTCTGGGAGGCCAAAGCGGGTGGATGGCTCAAGGTCAGGAGTTCGAAACCAGCCTGAGCAAGAGCGAGACCCTGTCTCTACTAAAAATAGAAATAAATCAATTGGCCAACTAAAAATATATATAGAAAAAATTAGCCAGGCATGGTGGCGCATGCCTGTAGTCCCAGCTACTTGAGAGGCTGAGGCAGTAGGATCGCTTGAGCCCAGGAGATTGAGGTTGCTGTGAGCTAGGCTGACGCCACGACACTCACTTTAGCCTGGGCAACAAAGTGAGACTCTGTCTCAAAAATAAAATAAAATAAAATACAAATCCAACTTCTTTCCATGGTTTATAAATCCCTCCCTTACAGCTGAGGGATATGGTATGGCCTCTGTTCAGTGTATTATTACCCCCACATGTCTTACTTTGGGTTCCCCCCAAACAGAGCTTCCAATAACAACTTGAAAGTCAGTAGTTTATCAGGGAGGTGAGCCTAAGAAGCAGGAATAAGACAGCAGAAAACATGAGACAGGGAAGAAAAAAATGGCAATATTAGGGGGGCATTATTGAACTTGTTTATGGAGGAAATGGGGGCTTGACTCTGCTAGGATGTGACAAAACTGTAGAGAAATCATTGAGGAAAACTTCCCTGGTATCACCCAAAATTCAGACATACAGATACGAGATGGACATTGAACACTGAGAAGATTCATAGCAAATAGGTCATCTCTAAGACACATAATAATTAACCCAGCCAAAGTCAAAATGAAAGAGAAAATTCTGCAAGCAGCAAGACAAAAGCATCAAATAACCTATAAATGAAAACCCATCAGGCTAACTGTACACTTCTCATCAGGAACCTTATAAGCCAGAAGGGATTGGGATTCCATGTTCAATCAACTTAAATTGAACAACTGCCAGCCTAGAACTTTGTATCTTGTAAAACCAAGTTTCACAATTGACAGAGAAATTAAGTCTTTTCCAGACAAGCAAACACTCAGGGAATTTGCCATGACAAGACCTGCCCTGCATGAAATACTCAGAACAGCATTATACACAAATCGGCACAAAAGATACCTACTAGTGTAAAATCACCTACCCCCCCAAAAAAAACTCACAACAATAGAATCAGAGTTAAAACAAAGCAATAAGGGACTATACAACAGGATGGACAGATCAACATCCCATATATCAATGCTATGAATTAATGTTAGTGGACTGAATGGTTGTCTGAAAATACATAGACTAGCTGAATGGATGAGAAAACACAACCCAAGTACGTGCTGTCTCCAGGAAACACATCTAAACCACGAGGACACACACAAGCTCAATGTGAAAGGATGGAAAAAAATATTCCATGTGAATGGAAACCAAAAGAGAGCAGTTGTGGCTGTTCTCATATCAGATAAAATTGACTTTAAACCAACAAAGGTAAAGAAGGTCAAAAAGGGTCATTATATAATGGTAAAGGGAACAATTCAACAAGAAGACATAACAATCCTAAATATATAAGTACCCACCATAAGAGTTCCCAGATACATAAAGCAAATTTTACTAGAGCTAAACAAAGAAGTAAATAGCACCATAGTAATTTCCAGGGACCTCAACAGCCCCACCATCGGAGCTCAACAAATCATCAAAACAGAAAATAAATAAATAAACAAATGGATTAAGCCAAACTCTAAACCAAATGGACCTAACAGACATTATCAGTCACAAGAAAAACACTCAAGCCTACACAAATTCATGGAAATTAAACAACCTGCTGCTAAACTATTATTGAGGTGTCTGATAATGAATTTTCTTAGAAATATTACATTTAGTGTACTCTGTTGCTTTATGTTTGATTTTAAATTGAGCATAAAGGATATGCAGTATTTTAATTGGAACTCTGCCAGTACTTTTATTTAGTGGCTTGTTGCCATTTTTGTCTTCTATGAAATTTTCATCACAAGAAAGGCAGAATTACATTTTTTCCTAACAGATTGAGTTGGTGTAGTGTATTCTTGGTTATCAAAATACTCACATAGCTTTGGGTTTTTTGATAGGTAAATATTCTTGATGTGTGAAAAAGCATGATGCATACTATACTATCTCAATCCCATAAAATTGGATGTTGTGTATGTGTCAGGATCTAGAAGGACACATCAAACTGCTTGTGTTTGTGGATGACTTTGTTCTTTGCTTCTTGTGTTTTTCAGTTTCGTATATTGCATGTATTAACTTTTAAAAAAATAAAGGTTATTTTAAAAACTTGGAAAAAAAAGATGAAATTGAGATGGAAATCAAAAAATGTTTGGAACTGAACAACAAAGGGAACACAAGTTATAAAAATCTATGGGACACAGCAAAAGCATTCTTCAGGGGAAAATTCATAGCTTGAAATGACTATATCAAAAGACAGAAAGATCATAAATTAACAACCTAATGTCACACTTCAAGAAACTAGAAAAAAAAATGAATAATGAATGCTGCCACAAGCATTTGTGTACAAGTTGTTGGTGTGAGCATGTTTTTGATTTTCTTGGGTATATATACCTAAGATATTGTTAGGTCATATGGTAACTCTATGTTCAACTATTTGAAGACCTGCCAAACTGCTTTCCAAAATGGCTGCACCATTTACATTCCCACTCTGTGTGTTGTCATTTCACTTTATTGATGGTGTTTTCTGAAAGTCAAAATTTTTAAGGTTGATGCAGACCAATTTCTCTTTTGTTTTTCTTTGTTCTTTATGTTTTTGGTGTCACATCAAAGAAATCATTGCCTAACCCATGATAATGAAGATTTACTCATATTTTTCTAATAATTTTATACTTTAGCTCATATATTTATATCTTCAATACATTTGAGTTAATCTTATCTATGGTTTGGGTTAGGGGGTCCAACTTTATTCTTTTTCATGTGGATAACCAATAGTCTCATTACCATTTGTTGAAAGGACATTTATTTCTCCATTTAATTGTCTTGGTACCTTTGTTGAAAATTAATTTACCATGAATATGAGGGTTTATTTCTGGGCTATCAATGCAGTTCCATTGATCTATATGGCTATCCTATGCCACTCCTATACTGTCTTGATTGCTATAGCTTTGTAGTAAGTTTTGAAATCAGGACTTGTGAATCCTTTAATTTTGTTCTCTTTTAAAATACTATTTTAGCTATTCTGGGTCCCTTAAATTTCCATATAAATTTTAGAATAACCTTGTCAATTTCAAGTTCTATAAAGAAGCCATCTGATATTTTTTCTTTTTTTTTTTTTTTTTACAGAATTGTGCTAAAACTATACATCAACTTGGAGAATATTTCCATCTTAGCAATATTAAGTCTTATAACCTATGTATTAATATGTAGAATGTCCCTCCATTTGTTTAGGCCTTTTAAAATTTCTTTAAGAAATATTTTGTAGTTTCAAGTGTATGAATTTTGCATTTATTTTGTTGAATTTATTCCTAGATATATTATTTTTTCTGATATTATATTGCTTTCTTAATTTAATTTTAGAAATCTTCATTGTTGCTGTGTAAAAATATATCTGATTTTTGTATATTGGTCTTATATCCTTCAACCTTGTTGAACTCATTTATTAGTTCTAATATTTTTATTACATTCTATAAGGGATTTCTATACACATGATCATGTCATCTTCAAATAGAGATAGTTTTGCTTCTTCCTTTCTTATATTGTTGATATTATTTCTTTTTATTATCTAATTTCCCTGTCTAAAACTTCCACTACAATGTTGAATAGAAGTGATGAGAGGAGAGAACCTTGTTGTCTATCTGATCTTAGAGGAAAAGAACTTAGTCTTTCACCATTAAGTTTGATGATAGCTGTGGATTTTTCATAGATGCCTTTTATTAAGTTGAGGAATTTCCTTTGTACTTTTGATTTTGTTGAGTCTTTTATCATAAAGAGTTTTTGGATTTTGTCAAATACTTTTATATATTGAGATGATTAATTTTTGTCCTTTATTATATTAATATGGTATATTATATTGATTGTTTTTTCAGATGTTGAAATGCCCTTGCCTACCTGGGATAAATGTTACTTGGTCATGGTGTATAATTCTTTTTATATGTTGCTGGATTAGTTAGGTTTTCCAGTATTTTATTGAAGATTTTTGCATCTATATTGAAGAGATATTAGTAGTTTTCTTTTTCTTTATGGGTTTTGGATATGACTTTAAGACTGGCCTTATCAAATGAGTCGGAAAACATTCCATCCTCTATATTTTCTTGGAAAGTTTTGTGAAGGATGGTTTTTATTCTTTTATTCTTCTTTAAATGTTTAGTAGAATTCAGCTGTCACGGCATCTGATACTGGGCTTTACTCTGTGGAAAGTTTTTTGATTACCAGTTCAACCTCTTTATTTAAGTAAAGATCTACTCAAACTTTCTATCTCTTCTTTAGTCTGCTTCTGTAGTTTATGTCTTAGGAATTTATTCACTTCATCTAGGTTACGTAATTGTTGGCATACAATTTTTCATAACCTTATGATCATTTTTATTTCTGTAAGGTCAATAGTAATGTCCCTTTTTCATTCCAGGTTTTAATAACTTGAGTCTCCTCTATTTTTTATCTTGTTCAGTCTATCTAATGGATTGTCAAATTTGTTGATCTTTTCAAAGACCCAACTTTTGGATTTATTTATTTTCTCTACTGTTTTTATGTTCTCTGTTAATTAATCTCTGCTCTACTTGTTATTATTTCTTTCCTTCTGCCTGCTTTGGCTTTATTTTGCATTTTTTCTTTTTTAGTTTCTTAATGCAGGAAGTTATTGATTTGAAACCTTTCTCTTTTTTTAACACAGGTCTTCACAAACATAAATTTCCCTCTAAGGACTCTTTTTCTTGTGTCCCATAAGTTTTGTTATGTTATGTATTACTTTTCATTCATCTCAAAGTATTTTCTAATTTCCCTTGTGATTTCTTTTTGACTCATTGATTATTTGAGTGTATTGTTTAATTTCCATCTATTTATTAATTTCCCTAATTTCCTTCTGTTATTGATTTCTAATTTCATTTTATTGCTGTTGGAAACATATTTTGTGGGATTTCAATCTTTTAAAATTTATCATTGCTTATTTTATGACCTAGAATATGTGTATTCTGGAGAATGTTCTACATTTGCTTGATGAATGTGTCTTCAATTGGTTTGGGTTATATTGGTTTGTAGATATTTTTAGGTCTAATTAGTTTATAGTGTTATGTGGTATGTATTTTAATTACAGTTTTTAAAAATGCTTTTTCTTTTACTTGAAAAACTAATAAATAAGAAATAAGATAAAACTTTTTTAAGAAAGGCAGGAAATTACTAGCCAAACCTACAAATAAATAAAAATTAAAAAAAAGTCTCCAACTCATATTCATATCTAAAAGTGTTTTTTCCTTTTAAATTTGGTTCCTGTAGAAAATAATTTTTAATACATTTAAAAGTTTTTAAGAAGAAAATACTACTTAACTTTTCATTCAATTAACTAATTTTTCACATTTGGTGGATACCTTTAAATTGGCACAATATTCATTTAATAAAATTTAATGGGAAAATAAATTATACTGCAAAACAAAAGATATTTATTCTAGATCTGGTTCTGCCATTTAATTGCTGTATTATCTTTGTGGAGAATCTGACTTCTCTGGGCTATAGTATCTCTAGCAGTAAATATGGACCATTCCAGCTCCAGTATTCTTTCTAAGGCCTGGAATAAGCATAGTATTTGAGAGAGACAGACTTGAGTTTGTCTTAGAGCTTCACCAGTCTCTCTTGAGTGACCTTCACCTCACTGGAACTCAGCTATTGTATCTATAAAATGGGAAGAATAATACAATACATGTCAAATGTTAGTTTGTATTAAATGTGATTGTTTAATAGGTTAAATACCTACTGCAGAGTGTAACCAACAATAGATGTTTATTGTTAGTTTTCTTTTCTCTTCTTTATGATTAAGCAATAAATTAACTGAACAGAAATAGTAGTGATAATGGTAGTTGCTATGCAGTATACATGTCTGCATTCTTTTAAGTGATAACCAACTTGAGAGCTTACACACCTGGTGGGAAGGAGAAACATTTATTATTATGTAATTATGCTAATTTTTATAGGATAGATAGCTATGAGGTAATAATGAAAATTTCCTAGAATATAAAATACAAAAGGAAATGTCATGAAGTCCCTGTTTATTCTTTTCGCAAAAGCTATATTCCTTTATAGAGTTAGGCAGACTTTAGAGTAATAATGATAGTATAACTTACATCTGGGTTTACTTTTTTGATATTCATTAAGTCATTTGGTCCTAGCTCAGCATCTGACATATAATAGGAATTTAAGAAATGTTTACTGAATAACTATAATAGGAATTTAACAAATGGTTATTGAATAAATCACTCTCTGCAATATTTTATAAAGGTAAGCGGCATTGACATTACTATCATAATTTTTCCTATGAAGAAACAGCCTCAGAAGAGAGGTAAATTAAGTTATACAAGGTCACAGGGCAAGTTAAAAACTAAAACTGAAATCTAAGTCTCCTGACCACTCCTGTGCTCTTCACTTGACTTCACCATGTGATTTGATTAAAGCTTCTTAGCCCTTGTCTATTCATTCTTCATCTGTAAAATTATTTATTTATTGTTTTAAAAAGGTTATTCACAAAGTTATTAAATGAGTGTAAGTCTTTCTGAACTCTCCTTCTTCCCTGTATGAAAAGTCAGTGAGGAGAAATGCTTCTTATTGCAAGTTATCAATGGTTAATTGTTGGCATTTTGTTATCTAGGTTTCTGGCAGGCCAGCAGAAGAAAAAGGGCCCAAAAAGAGAGCAGAATGGAGAGGAGAAGGAGAGCACTTGAAGGCTGCTGGGACTATCAGTTTTTGGTATTTTCCATACCAGGAATTTTATTGTCTGTATTTTTTAGAATAATTATTAAGAAGTTATTGGGGCCATCAGGCACGGTGGCTCACACCTGTAATCCTAGCACTCTGAAGGCCCAGGTGGGAGAAGCACTTGAGGTCAGGAATTCAAGACCAGCATGAGCAACAATGAGACACTGACTCTACTAAAAATAGAAAAAAAATTAGCTGGACAACTAAAAATAGAAAAAAAAAATAAAATAAAATAGATGGGCATGGTAGTATGCACCTGTAGTCCCAGCTACATGGGAGGCTCAGGATTGCTTGATCCCAGAAGTTTGAAGTTGTTGTGAGCTAGGCTGATGCCACAGTACTCTAGTCTGGGCAACAGAGTGAGACTCTGTCTCCAAAAAAAAGTAATTGGGGCATGGGGCCAAGATGGCTGACTAGAGACATTGTTTGCTGGACCATCCCAGAGGGAAGGTAGGATTTCAGATAAAGTAGAGGGGAGAAGAGACACAGCTCAGGTATAGATTATAGAGAGAGGTGCTGGAGCCTGCTGGGGACCTCACATGGGAAAATTGCAAAGCAGAGAAGGAAGAAGATAAAGGAAAAAAGATATTGGCAAGGATCAAATCCAGAGAGGCTTGGAGCTCGGTGAAGAGGTAGCGGGTGGGGGGGGGAAGGGGATCTTTCTCTCCCTCTCTCCTGTTATCAAAACCTCGGCACTTGTCCACAAGGCCAAATCAGAACAAGGACAAGTGCTTTGTGGGGGAGGAAAGAGATTTACTTTGCTTCCAAAGGAGGAACAATGGTAGACTTTCTCATCTCAAAATCCAAATTTCCTGAACATTCACAGAAATACAGAGCTTTTAAGGATGGGTTCTCAGTTTAAGGCAATTGCTGTTCATCTACAGTTGATGATTCTGATCATCCCATCTCCACTGAAGACGATCTCGTGACCTCCACCCAGGACCTCTCTTTACCAGGTCCAGTCTGGGCCATCTCCTATTGCACAAATGAATAGAAGACTTACCCTGCTCCTCCCAACCACTGGCCTGAGGCAGGGATGCAGGCTTTAGTTCTCAAAAAGGATAAGAGGATATTTTAGAGACAGACAATATTTTCGCTATTTTTTTTTCAGGCCATTTCCTCTGTTACACTACTACATGCCTTCAGTGGCCAGCAGGCCACCAAGTTTCTTGGAGACTTTTCCATCCCCACAAGCCCAGACATGGTGGCAAACATGCACTAGTGGAGAGAAGTTGTGTGATCCCAGAGTTTGGACATTCCGTGAAAGGTTCCACTCCAAGAAGAGTGACCCAACAGACTAGAGAGCCAGCTTTCTTCCATTCAGATGATTTTCCTTCCCTGCTCCTTTCCCATCCACTGCAACTGGGAAAATAGTTTAAGCCAAGATATTGGTAAGCACCTTCCTGTCCCATCAAGCATGTGCTACAGGCTGAGGTTTCCATGGAGAGTGGGACCCATGTCTTTCCCCTTGGAGACCTGCAGTGGACCCAGGGTGCCAAATCTGGGAGTTCTCTGCCCATTGGCATTTCACTGAGTGTCAAGTGAGTGGATCAGACTAGCAATCCAGACCCTGTGCATCTCGGACTCAAGCAGGTTGCTGGGGGATATGGGGGGGTTGTCTAGGAGCTGGACTCAGGTGGCAAGGCAGTCCATGAGGACAGAACTGATGGGAGAATACTATGGGGTCACAAGACACAGTAATCTGGGAGAGTGTCAATCCTCCTCCCCAGGAGGGAAACTGCTCTGTTGGATTAGTGCTGGTTGTCTGGTGAGGAAAAGCCCAGCCATGGGAGCCATAGCAACCAGGAGTGGTGCATTCAGGCACTTAGGCTAAATTGAAACTGTGGCACCTTCCCCAACCATTGCAACTGGGAGAGTAGTTTGAGCCAAGAATTTGGCAAGTAGCAGCCTCTCTCCAGCAGGTGAATACTCCAGGCTGAGGTCTCCATAGAGAGCAGGGCCCATGCCACTTCCCTTGAGAACCTGCAGTGGACCAGGGGAGCCTAATCTGTGAGCTCCCTACCCACCAGAGTTTCATAGAGACGTACACTAGCAAGTCAGACATGCAGGCCAGGTGAAGGTTTGAGAGCTGGACTTAGGTGTAGAGGGAGCCCACATGCACAGACCTGATGGGAGAATACTGTGGGGCTCTGAGACATGGCAATCTGGCAGAGCACTGACTCCTCCCACCAGAAAGCCATACTATTGGATTAGGGTGGGTCATCTGGCAGGGAAGAACTTGGCTCTGCACCAAAGCAACCAAGCATTTAGCACCCCCTGCCACGAACAGCCCTTCCCATCTGGAGAGCCTGCCCTGACTTTCCTCCCAGTGGGTTCCCTTAGGGGATTGGAAAATAATCTCTGGGCCCTGCTGAGCCTTTGCAGAGCCTTCCAGGCTTGAGCAACCTAACCATGCTCTGCCTTACTCCTCCAATCACCTCTGGTATAGTGTGGATCAAATGATCCGTGGGAACTATGGGCTCCCTCCTTGCCTGCTGTACTGAAGTGCTCTACCTGAGGGACTAGAGTTTACCATATACACAAAAGAACTTATCAGCAGTTGGCTCATTTATGCAAGCATCAAGCACTGACAGGGAGGAAAATTCTATAGCTCACCACAACATCTACCAACTCAATCAAATAGGGTGTGGCTGATTCTTACAGATACCACCCATCATCTCAGAGATTAAGTTGGGGGACACAATACAATTTATACTGCTGAGAAGAGTTGAAGACAGCAGGATAAAGGCAGCCTGAGGTGACATGGTTTATTGGGAGAAAAACAAAAGTTATGGGCAACTGGATCTGAGAGGGGACTCCCTCTTCCACTGCAGACCTCTGTGCTGATTGGGGAGCTGCTCAGAGTCTGTGAAGAGACATTCCACCAGGGAGCAGATGCAGCAGAGATATGGTGCCTGCCAACATCAGGCTTCTGCAACTGATAATATCCTGATCACTCTGTTGCACAGAGTCAGGTCTACTCAGGACCCAGCCATATAGAAGCAACCTTAATATCACCCCACCTGGCTGGGGAAGGAACAGATGCTCCCCCATGTTGAGCCCTGTGACTGTGGGTTGATTATACTTCCTCCCCAGCATGGAAACTGAACAGAGGGGGAGCCTCAGACACCACAGGCACCACTTGGGAAGCCTCGGGTGACTGCCTCAGTGGGTCCTAGGTGTCGGGAGAGAACCTTGGCCAAAAAGTAGCTCCAGCCGGCCTGCACAGAACCTGGACCACTGATAGAAAACTCTGCCTGTGTGACTGGGCATTAGCAGTCCCCACCTTGGTGGAGAAGCCCTCCATATGAGCCACTCTGCCTCCAAAGTCCTCAGAGCCAGATTTAAAGCTCTTGCTGCTCCCGCTTCTGAGGCTCTGACCTTGTAGCTCCAGGACCCTCACCAGGCTCATGACCCACCACTGAGACTCCAGATAGTGCCTGGACCCCCAAACCCCACAAGTGAACCCCAACCAGTACTGTAGGGCTGGCAGAACCTCCCTGAGGGCCAACATTTCACTCAAGATCCCCCAGCCCTCAGCAGATGTCATTCCTGTACTTCGTTTGAGAGAGTTCCCAGCAAAGGGGAACAGGTGCCCTGCATACCTATTAACCCAGAGCCAAAGAAGAAGAATCCAGATGTGTAGAAACCAGCAAAATAACCCTGGCAATATAAAAAGACAAAATATTTCAACACCCCCAAGAAAACACAATGAAACTACAGTAGTGGACACCAATCACAAAGAAATTAACATAATAACAGAAATGGAATTCAGAATATGGATGGCAAATAAGATGATTGGAATTGAAGAGAAAGTTGAAAACCAACAAAAAGAAGCTTAAAAATATTTCAGGAAATCAATGAAAAAAAATGGAAAAGTCACTAGAGAGCTACACAACATAAGGAAGGATATAATAGAGCTTGAAGAAATGAGAGTCATTCAGGGAAGTTCAAAATGCAGTTGAAAGTTTTAACAACAGACTAAACCAAGGAGAAGAAAGAATCTCAGAGCTTGAAGACAAGCCTCTCAAGATAATCCAAACATTCAAAGGTTCAGAGAAGAGTATTAAAAAGTCTGAGCAATCACTGAGAGAGATATGGGACTATTTGAAACATACTAACATTCTAATTATAGGTATCCATGAGGGTGAAGAAGAAAGACCTAATAACATGGAAAACCTATTTGAGTCAATTATTGAGGAAAACTTCCCTGATAATACCAGAAATTCAGACACACACACATAAGATGGACATCAAACTATCTTATTTGCTATGGAAAAGATTCATAGCAAATAAGTAATCTCCAAGATACATAGTAATCAACCTGGCCAAAGTCAAAATGAAGAAGAAAATTCTGCAAGCAGCAAGATAAAAGCACCAAATAACCTACAAAGGGAAACCCGTCAGACTAACTGCAGACTTCTCAGTGGAAACCTTACAAGCCAGAAGGTATTAGGGCCCATCTTCAATCAACTTAAACTGAACAACTGTCAGCCTAGAATTTTGTATGCTACAAAACTAAATTTCATAATAGATGGAGAAATTAAGTCCTTTCCAGACCAGCAAACACTAAGGGAATTTGTCATGACCAGATCTTCTCAGAAAAGCATTATACACAAATCAACACAACAGAAACCTATCAGTGTAAATTCATCTAAAAAACTCGAAAACACATATCTCCTATAAAACAATAGAACAAGAGTTAAAACAAAGCAATAAGGGACTGTCCAACAGGGCAAACAGACCAACATGCCACATATGAATGCTATCAATCAATGTTAATAGACTGAATCCTCCTCTCAAAAGACGTGGCTGGCTGAATGGGTGAGAAAACACCACTTAAGTATCTACTGTCTCCAGGAAACACATCTAAGCCACAAGGATGGACACGCTTATCATGAAAGAATGGAAAATAATTTTCATGGAAATGAAAATCAAAGGGGAGCAGGTATAGCCATTCTCATATCAGATACAATTGACTTTAAGCCAACAAAAGTAAGAACTGACAAAGAGGGCCATTATATAATGGTAAAGGGAGAAATTCAGCAAGAAGAAATAACAATCCTAAATATATATGTGCCCAACACAGAAGCTCCCAGATGCATAGCAAATTTTATTAGAAATAAGCAAAGAAATAAATAGTACCATCATAATTTCTGAGGACCTCAATACCCCACTATCAGAGCTTGATAAATTATTTAAGCAAAATATAAAGAAATTAGGGACTTAAGCCAAACTCTAAATGAAATGGACCTAACAGACATTTACAGAACATTCTATCTCCAAACTACAGAATACATACATACCTCTTCTCAGTAGCATGTGGGACATTCTCCTAGATTGATCATATCTTAGTCCACAAAAGAGGTCTCAACAAATTCAAAAAATTGAAATCATACTATGTATTTTCTTAGACCATAGTGAAACAAAACTAGAAATGAATCACAGGAGAAATACTCAAACATACCCAAAGTCATGGAAATTAAACCACATGATGCTGAACAATTATTGGAGCAAGAAAGAAATTAAAATGGAAATTTAAAAATTCTCTGAGCTCAATGACAAAGGGGACACAAGCTATCAAAATCTTTTGGACACAAAGCATTCATCAGGGGAAAATTCATAGCTTAAATGCTGATATCCGAAAGACAGAAAGATCACAAATTAATAATCTAATGTCACACCTCAAGGAACTAGAAAAGGTAAGAATGGCCTTTATTAAAAAGTCCCAACACAATAAATGTTGGTGTGGATGCAGAGAGATAGGAACATTCATACACTTCTGGTGGGACTGCAAACTAGTGTAGCCTCTGTGGAAAGCAATATGGTGATACCTCAAGGAGATACAAGTAGAACTGCCATTTGATCCAGCAATCTCATTGCTTGGCATTTACCCAAAAGAACAAAAGACATTCTATAAAAAAGATATCTGTACTCGAATGTTTATAGCAGCACAATTCACAATTGCAAAGATGTGGAAACAACCCAAGTGCCCATCAATACATGAGTGGATTAATAAAACGTGATATGTGTATACCATGAAGTTCTACTTAGCCACACAAAAAAAATGGTGATATAGCACCTCTTGTATTATCCTGGATAGAGCTGGAACCCATTCTACTAAGTGAAGTACCCCAAGAATGGAAAAACAAGCACCACATGTACTCATCATCAAACTGGTATTAAGTGATCAATACCTAAGTGCAAATATAGTAGTAACATTCATCGGGTGTTGGGCAGATGGGAGGGGGAGGAGAGGATGGGTATATACACATGTAATGGATGCAGTGCACACCATCTGGGGTATGTACATGCTTGAAGCTCTGACTCAGGTGGGGCAAGGGCAATATATGTAACCTAAACATTTGTACCCCCACATTATTCTGAAATATAATTTGCTGAAATAAAAAATCAAAAAATAAAAATAATAACCTATAAAAAATAAAAATAAAGGAACCAGAAAAGGAAGAACAAACCAATCCCAAAGCCAGCAGAATAAAATAACAAAGTACAGAGCACAACTAAATTAATTTGAGAAAAAAATACAAAGTGTTAACAAAAGACATGGTTGGATTGGATCTTTG